>APFE030088342.1:54906-72129 GCA_000404065.3 Pinus taeda
AAGTTCCTATAGGAGAACGTCTCATGGAGATACATGCCCCTCTAATTAAGGAAGTTTATCCTTGTTGTTGTACCTCTGAGTTGATAATGGTCATCTATCAAGCCAGAGCATCTAAGATAACTGTTTTAGGGTTTTTGTTTTAATTTGGAGGTCCAACGAATGAAATAGATGTAACACTGTAATGCTAAAATTTTGAATAATATCAATTCCAAAAAAGAGGGCTGCTATAAAATTTCACACAGTGAAATAGCCTATATGGTGGTGAGAAGAAACAAAAAATAATATGATTATCACAATTTTGAAATAGAAAATTAAATAATCATAAGTATCAAAACCTCTGACCGATGTTCAGAAGGTTTAAGAGAATATGCTTATGCTCACAACAAGATGTTGATGATTTTTTGATGTAGAGGGAATTAATTAAACAGTCAGTCCATTAATCCATTCTCTTTAAAGATTATCACTTCAGAAGTTTATAGGAATAGATTGAAACACAATTATTCCTACCTGGTTATCTCTATAACACATAAGAATATGAAGAAAAACATAATGAGTGTTACTGGAAAAACTTACAAGAAACACAAACTGTGTAAAATAGAATTCAGAATCCTTTGCTTTGTATTAAGGGTCCAAAAAAGTCAATTACATCAAATGCTTAGAAATGCTTCATCAAGGGTGCAACCTTTCTTCAGCAGTGCAACCCTTCTTCAAAGGTCAACCCATAATAACTCATGAAGAGAGTTATTTATACAATAGTAGAACTAGGAAAATATCCTAAACTGCTTTTACAAAAATAGATTATCAAAATAAAGGCTGCTAGTTGATCTGACACTATTTTGATGTTGTGCTGTTGGTGACTATCATTGAAAAAACTGAAAATTGTTGGGGTTGGCTGACTGTTCCTCCAAAATCTAAATGTTGTTTGATTTTCGCGCTGGATGTCATATTTACTTATGACCTTTCATCTGATACACTTTCATCTATTTGTATTTGACTTTTATTTCTTTATCTGTCTCGTCTATTTTAACATTTACTATGTAAATTGTCTATTTTAACAGTTACTACCTCTCTGCATAATTCTCTTTTGTTTAAACAAAACTTCTAGTAAATGAAACCTTTGAATATATTTCCGGAGTATCTTGGAGTAAACAGGTTTTTTGACTAGTAACAAAATCGTTTATCTAGTCTGATGGTCTTCTAATCACCTGCAAGATAAAACAATTTATTAATAAAAACACAGGTTGGCAGGGAGGGCCACAATGGCTTCAAGGAACAAGATAGTGTATGGATGGAGTCTTGGCAATGTTTGGAAGGTAATAAGAGGTCAAATTGGGTTGCGGATGCTCAGGGTGGTGTAGGCAGGCTTAGGCAGGTTTTAGTGAAAAAATGAGTGAAAAGAGTGAAAACGAGGGTCTTTGGCGTTTTAACGGGTAACCACACCAAGGGTGATGGGTTAAAAGGATTTATATCGAGAAAAAGTGAATTTTGTGGAGTTAATTAAAATAAAGCTAGGGGGAGAAAAAACTTAGGCTAAAGGGTCTTTAAGGGTTTTTAGACGTTTTGTCAGGAAAATAATGAATTGCGGAGTTAAAAGTTAAATAAAGCGGAGGGGAGAATAAAACTTAGGACAAGGGGGATTTTATGGGTTTTTAGGGAAATTAATAAGGGGAAAATGATTTCTCCAAAGGGGAATGGATTTCACACTAGGGAAAAGGGTTTTTGGGTAGAGGAATGAGTTATGAGGGTAATTTGCTAGGTAAATGTGTGAAACCAAGGGGAAAATGTGAAGATGAAGGGAAAAAGAGTATTTTCTTAGGAAATGGTGGGATAATGAGGAAATTAGTATGTATGTAGTGGGGGATGAAATAAAATGAAGGGAAGTTAACCAATTCAACTTGTGAACATCCTTTCACTTTCATAACTACTTCTGCACACTGAAACATATGATCATGATAAATGTGCTTATGCTTTGACAACCTTGTATTTCTGCAACCTTTCTTCTTCCTACCCTTTACTTACCCTAACATTTTTCTTCACTTAGTTGGGTGCATTTAAGCTAGCAGACCCTTTATTTTTATTTTTCTTTTTGAAAAGCAAACTATGTAATTCTAACCTTATAACATCCAAGGGTTCAGATTAAATTGATGAGCTCCTTATTATTCTCTACCTAACTATTGATCTGCGAAGATTAAACAGTTTGGCTAGATCTTTATTCTCTAACTATAAACATAAAATTTAAAGCATAAAATAGTAAAGATTAAAGTATTTGATTATCATGGGTTGTGGCATTTATGACAAGCTACACACAACCATTATTTTACATAATAAAGTAAAAAGTAGTGGACTTGCACAATTTCATGATTTGGTTTTTTCTTTTTGTTTTTCTCTCTAGCCTAAAATTTTATTTTTGCATTCATTTTTTAGGGCATCTATCCTAACATTTTCTTTGATATGGATGTATTTATCAAAATATTTCCTAACATTTTTATTTAGTATTCTTTTTGTCCATATCCTAACTTAACATTTTTTGAAAAATATTTTCATTTTTTGGACTAGTTTATTCTAACTTAACAAAACCAAAAAATGCTACAACATTGGCTCCATCTGGGGACTGCTTTCTCCTGTAGAATGCAGAGAACCTGTAGATCCATGTGCCTTCTCCTTGGGCTATGGAGTCTTTTGGTGTAAAAAATCACACTGACAAGTTGAAAAGTAAAAGAAACGAGAGTTTTTACAATGGTAGTAATGAAATATACTTCAACTTCTCAGTACTGAATGTAATGTTTGAGAAACCTTCCATTTACAGGATAAGTGGAATATAACCCCTCAATATTTTGTAGCACAAAAGTGTTGTTTCCCTTCACTTCAACAATTGCTAAAGGTCCAAACCACAGGTTGTCAAAGTTGCCATGTTTTCCCTTTTCTTCTCTCCTAGAATCCCATCTTAGAACTAGATCACCTTCCTTGAAGTCCCTTTCCCTGGATCTTTTGTCAAACAGGCTCTTCATATTATTCTGATACTTTTTCAATTTATATTGAACTTCATCTCTAATTTCATTTAGTTCAATAATCTGATTTATTCTCCTTGAAAAATCATCAAGTTCATTAGTTGAGTCCTGCAGGAATTTTAAAACAGGGAAGGCCAAATACGTAGGGAAGATTGCATCTTTCCCATAAACTAACTGGAAAGGAGATTTTCTAGTAGATCTCTTTGGAGTAATTCTATTTGCCCATACTGCATAAATTAAATGAGAGTTCCAACTCTTTTTATGATCTGCTATAGTCTTTTTATTACCTTTATCAGACTTTTATTTGAGGATTCTACAAGGCCATTGTTTTGTGGGTAATATGGAGTTGAATGATGGAACAAAATCTGATATTTCTAGCAAAGCTCAATCATTTTAACACTAGAAACAATTGTTGCATTATCAATGACAATTTGAGTTGGGCAACCAAATCTAGATAAGATGTTCTCCTAAAAAAAATGATTATTACTAAGTCAATAGCATTTCTCACTGGAATTTCTTCCACCCATTTAGTGAAGTAGTGTGTTGCAGTGAGGATCCATCTATGTTGATTACTTAAAGTGGGATGAATCTCTCCAATAAAATATAATCCCCATTGGAGAAAAGGTTTTAAGACTATTGATGGAACCAATGGAAGAGCTGCTAATGTTTGCTTACCAGCAAACATTTGACAAGGAACACAACCTTTGACCTTTGCTCCTACTTGTAAGAAAAATGTTGGCCAATAAAATCCTCCCCTTAATATCTTATATGCTATTTCTCTTCAAGCATAATGTCCTCCACAAAATCCAGTATGAAACTAGTCAATGACTCCTTTAGTTTCTGATTCTATTAAACATAATAACAAAATATTTAGTGGGTCTTTCCAGTACAAATCTGTATTTATGATACAATACTTGACTACTTTTAGTTTGAGAGTTCTACACTTGCTTTTGGAGAATGATTTTGGACATTCAAAATGGATCAAGAAATTTACAATGTCTTGGTACCAATCTGACAACAGAAATTTATCATCAATGTATATAGGGGGGATCTGATCCGAAGGTAAAGGTTCTTGTGGATTATTTTCTTCAGGATGAAGGAAAGGTTGTTGTGGATTCTCCCCTTCTACAAGGACATAAGGTTCTTGTGTATTCTTCTTATCTGAAGTTTGAGAAGGTTCTTGTGGATTCTTCTCTTGTATCTCTAAAACATAATTGATTCTAAGCACTTTACAATTGGATTTAGCTAGAAGCTTAGCTAATCCTTGGCATTTTACTAGCTTTGTAGTTTTGATAGTTAGATCAAACTCCAGTATTTGAGTGAACCATCTACCTCTCTTTCCATCAGTGTCTGGTTGAGTTAAAACAATTTTCACAACACTGTTATGAACATAAGTAGTAATAGGAGAATGTAGGACATACATCCTAAATGATTTCAGGGCTTGAATAAGGGCATAGGCTTGCTTCTCAATTATGTCATACTTAAGCTCGGCATCTCTCATAACCTTACTGAAAAAGGCTATGGTTTGTTCATGGGAATCTTCATTCTTTTGTAGTAGAACAATAACAAGGGTTGTTTTTGAGGCAAAGGAAAAGATATTGAATGGTTTAGTGTAATCAAGGATGGCCAAGGTGGGAGCTTTAGAGATAGCTTTCTTGATCTGATCAAATGCATGCCTAGAAGAGATAGTCCATTTAACTTCATGATATTTTCGGAGCATGTCAGTTATATCTTTTACAATTTCAGCATAATTTGGGATGAATCTCCTTAAAAAATTAATCTTGCCTAGAAAAGCCTGAATCTCCTTCTTGTTTCTAAGTAAGGTCAATGTTTCAATGGGAGACACATGCTTGGGATCAATCACCACTCCTTTTTCTGAAATAATATAGCCCAATAGTCTTCCTTCTTTGATAGCAAACAAATATTTTTTAGGCTTCAATGACATTCCGAATTTTCTACACTTGTCAAAAACCTTCATCAGGTGCTTTAGATGTTTTTGATCAGATTTAGAAAAGACAGTTATGTCATCAAGATAAATGACCACAAATTTATTTACCTGACCCACAAAAGCTACATCTATAGCTCTCTGAAATGTTGCGCCAACATTGGATAAGCCAAATGGCATTCTAGCATACATGAATGTACCCCAGGGTATAGTAAAGGTGGTCTTCTCTCTGTCTGCTGAATCAACATTTACCTGATTATAGCTTGAAAAACCATCAAGCATAGAAAGTATTTGTGCTTCTGAAACCATTTGAAGTAACTGATCCATTTTGGGCAAAAGATAGTTATCCTTTAATGTTGCTTTGTTCAAATTTCTAAAGTCCACACAGAGTCTAATTTCTCCATTCTTCTTTCTAGCATGAAATAAATTTGCAACCCAATTAGAATATCTAAGAGGGAGAATGATCTAGGCATCTATCATTTTCTTAATTTTCCTTTCTATAGTTGGTAGAAGAGCTGGATTGGTCCTCCTAAGTTTCTGTTGATAAGGAACTGCTTCTGGCTTTAAAGGAATCTTATGTTGTATTAATGAAGTATCATAGGTTTTTAGATCAACATAGGTCCATGCAAAAACATCCTTATAATTTTGAAGTAACTTAAGATATTAATCTTTGATCTCAGGATGAGATGCACAAATTTTGATATTTTTAATATCATCATTTATTCCAATATTAATTTCTTCCATGTCATCTTGTGAAGAAATAGACTGAGGGTTTCAGAGGACATCATTTTGATCAAACAATTTTTCTAAAGGAATGAGGCCTTTGGGAATAAAATTGTTAAACAATTGAATAATGACATGATCAACAATTTTTGAATTGAAAATTGAAGTATCATTTCCAATTGTATTTTCATTTATTTCTGTTCTACCTTCATCAATTTGTAGAACTGAAAATTCATCTATAATCTACAGAAAATATTTTAAATATTCATCATCTTCAAATATCTGCCAGTGTTTTAGATTGTCTGGGATGGATGGTCTATACTTGACTTGTATTTGATAGAGTACATTGGTCTGATCAAGAATTTTAAATGAACTAGCAGAAACAACTAAGGCATCTGCATGAATATTCATATTTCTTGGAATATAAGTCAAATTAAAACATCAAAGAAGTTTTCGACTGAATCCCAAACTTCATTTCGATAAGACCTAAGTCTAGGATGCCTAGTTTGGCAAATATTTCTCACTTGTTTGACAATAAGTTCTGGATCAGTAAAGACACTTAAGTTTTGAACCTTTAAGCTTTTGGCTAGTTGTAGCCCCAAAAGGAAAGCTTCATATTCAACACATTATTTGTAACTTCGAAGTCGAGTTTGCATGATTGGGTGATATTTTCTTTTTTTTTTTTCTGGTGAAATCAAAACTACCCAAGTTCCTTCCCCATTTTTTGTACAAGAACCATCAAAAAATAGTTTCCATACATAAGTTTGATTTGGTACAGGACTTTCAACTACATCTTCTATTTTAAATTGATTTTCATGTATTTGGTTTGAAGAGAGTTGAAAACAACCAAAATCCTGATCAATTGCATAAATGGGATGGTTCCTTGGTTGGTTTGTTTTGCAAACAGTGTGCACAAATCTTACCTCTCTATATAACCTTAGTTGTTCTCCCCCATAAACTGGAATAGTGGCATAAGGCATATCCATCTGAAGAGTTCCCCCTAATTTTGCATAGCATGACCTAGAAAGGAGCATTCCAAATTTGGGAGGAATATCTATGACAACTATAACCAACACTACACTTTTCACTGGAATTTGGGCAAGGGTGACTACTAAATCCTTAATCAATCCTAAGTAGGGCACCCTTTTAGAATCAAAGGTGTACAAGTCATGATAGGATCTAGTTATGTCAAGTTTCAAATGTTCCATGATAGTTTTGGCATGAGGTTATGTGATGCTCCAGAATCAAGCATACAGTTATATAACATGGAATCATTTGTCTTAAGAGTTACATATAAAGGATACATTATTTCATCTATCATATCTAAGCTAGGACCAACGACAACTGCTGGTTTTTCATCTTGTAGACTAATGCTATCACTTTCAGCATCAACAGAGGTGTTTTGTATCCATTTGGAGACTTGATTTTTATACCCCAAGTTTTTTGGAAAGTTCTAAAGGTGGAATTGGGATTTTAACTCTTTTTCAACATTAAATGTAGTCAAAGCATTTTTATCATTTTGAGCAGTATCAGTTGACTGATTTAATGGTAGAATAATAGTTGTTTGTGTTTCAATAGTTTTGGTATGAGGTTCACTTGTTGGAGTCTCCTTAGGAGGTCTTCCAGGGCCAGGTCTAGGCCTAAGATCATATCTCTTATTCATCTCTACAATTAAAAATTCAGAGAAGGCATGGTATTTAGAAACCTGTGATGGTTCTTCATCTTCTTGAACCTGATTTTGTTGTGAGAGAGGAATAATAACTGTTTGATTAGAAGAAGTATCCATGTTATTGATTGTAGTGCCCGCTCTAGTTGAATGACAGTGATATGACGCAAACATTTAATTAGCCATAAGGCCCGCACTTTATTCTTTGAGGACCTCAGGTTGAGGATCCAGGCACATGACATTATTATTTGAGATATCCATGGTTATGATTGATTTTATGATGGCATGAATGGTTATGTATCTTATCTATCAGTATTCCGATGATTGCATCATGAAATAGTTAAGTTAGTATTTGAATTTATGATGAGGGTAGTAAAGAATATGCATGCACTCTACTAAAAGAATAATGATGATAAATTGATAGATAGGTATATTCTATGATGTTACAACATTGATGGCTTAATGAATATGTATGTTTCCATTTATGATAAATGATGATAGCCATGAGGGATGACACCCTCTGTTACCTACTTCCATTAGCTCAAGCTTATAATGGACAATGATGCGAAAGACCAGAAATTGTTAATGATGCTATTATGATAAGGACTAACAGTGAGAAACCTTGTTGCTAATGATTTTTGAGTATGGAAGGAAACGGTCAGAGGCGCTCGCTTTGACACGTCGATGACACCTGGTTTGATGAAAATACATATTATTTTATCTTTTAAAGTCTAAGTTGATCTTGAAATCTGCCATATATGTTTAACTATATGTTGATGATATGTTAATGGTTGCAGGCACATATTTGTTGCTTGACCGAATGACTCACATATGGGCGATGGGGTTGTACAGGTGGATGCAACTACATGGGAGGGGTGGGACAGAGTCCCTGATCTCACCCACTAGCACTCCTGCCGTGACTTGGGCTGGAAGAGTTGAAACACCTTCGCCTTGAAGATCACGATGCCATGAGGGCAGGTCCCAAAGTTGGGTCGCTCATGAGGAACCTAATGGGGGGTGGGCATCAAGGCAGATTCCTTGATCCCCGACACCATTAGTCTGACTATAGCAGGCAACATGAGAGACGACAATGGTCTATGACGTTGCACGATATTTTCCCCTCGTAGTCACTGGATGCTTGAAGGGCAAGTGGTGTGGCACCCTTGGAATTTCAGGGGAAATTCTTGAAGGGCACGACCAACTTGGCACCCTTGGCATCACAATTGAACAGTTAGGTGCGGCACCCTTGGAACTTCTAGGGAAGTTCTTGAAGGGCACAACCAAACTTGGCACCCTTGAAATCACTAAAAGTAAATAATAATAAATAAATATAAGTAAGGAATGAAAACTAGGTAAAGTTACATCAGGGGTAAATGATGATTAGAAACTAAGGTAATTAAATCAAAAATAAAACTTGGAGTAAGGAGAATCATAGGAAGAAATAAAATAGAGTACCTTAAAAACCCTACCCTTCCCATGTTAGAAAATACTAGGTAGATTAGGTGGTTTAATTAGATAAAAGGGGAAAGACAAACATATTGTAAGGATAAAGATTAATCCTAAACAAATTAAACTTAATTAAGAAAAGAGGAAGGTGAACTAAAATAAGAAAAATAAATTAAATTTTGTGAATTGTAGAAAAGCTCCATGTGGCATCAACCAACATAAGAATATCCCTCTAAGAGATAACCTGAGTTAATTTAGGAAGTAGATTGGGGATAAAATCTTGACTCATTAATTGACTCCAAGTAATAACCTCAATTTAAGGAATAAAAGGGGGGAATAAAAAGACAACTAAGAGAAGAAATAGGAATCTTGTGAGGTGAAGAAAATATTAGTTTTAAATAAAAAGTTAAGTACATAATTTTGGGTGACCCTTGATGAGAGAGTGACACATGGGTAGATGAATAATCAAACTATTAAATAAAAAAAAAAATATAGAATATTATAATTATGCATGACATGCCAAGTGTCATCTATGAGGACTCTTATAAAAGAAGGGGCAAGCCATGGTAGAGGGGACTTTTGGGAACCCTATGGTTGGATGGATGATATGAGCTCAAAGCAGTGATTACGAAGCTATAGTGAGTTTGGTGAGATAGAGGATTTTTAGAGAGGGGACTCTTGAACTAAGGGTGCTCTCCTCTGCCAGCTAGATTCTTCCTCCATTGTACAACTCCATTGCAGCTCGGGGGTCCGCGTGGAAGAAGAGTACCCAAGGAGTAGGCTGGGAGGTTAACCGATGGGTCTCGTTTTCGGATCAAGTGCGTCATCATACACTCGCAGAAGTGACCGGCAACAAGGAAATACCAGCGACAACAAAGCAAGTAGAGTCTCGCCTTCCGGTGGACGGTACATATGTATTTCGTTACTACTTGATCTTAGATTAAAAGTATGTAAATGTTGTGTTATGTTCTTGAATGAGTATCAACAATATGTGTGTTGAATGAATTGAAACCTTCATGCGTTTCGTTTCTGTATGTAATTGCTATGTTAACAAAAAGATCTTTTTCAAAAAAAAAAAAAAAAATTGCATAGTCTTTACGCTTGGTCATAGTCCTTACACTTGGTATCAGAGCAAGTTGAACCCTTGAGGCCTATGGGCCCATGCATGCATGACTAGTTTTGTTTGCTATATGTGGGCATTTCTCTAAAATCAAATTACTCAAGTAAATAAGATAAATAATAATAATAAACAACAACCAACAACTTAACAAAAAAAAAAAAAAAAATCATTGCCAAACAAAAACAATAAACTCCTGCAAATTTAAGGCCCTTATGGTTCCAACCTAGAAACATAGCACTCTAGAGCCAACATGGGATATGTGTAAAGCAGAAGGACTAAAGAAACAACAATATTCAGCCAATGTACCCAAAACTTATATTTATTCTAATTCACGTAAGGATTCAATTCAGTTGGCAGGTATGCACCTTGGGCTATTGACTTCTGACCTACGCCTTAGGTTCATGTTAAACCAATCCAAGACAGAAGGAATAAGGGCGGCTTGAGTTTGAGTTCGAGTTACCATTTGAACAGATTTAAACAAAATCTTTGATGAATAGAAAATGCAGATTCAAAACGCTTTTACCCTCGAGCTTGGAGCCTTTCATCCCCTTTACTTCCAGATTGTAATTTCCAAAACCATCGATTTTTTTTTTTGGAAGTGAGGATTGACTTTGGATAGAGTATACTCCATGGGAACAATGTGTTCCATTACTTGTTTTCGTGTGAAAATTGATTCTTGGTCGTGGTTCCCCAAAACGGATGCCCATGGAAGTTTAGCAGATACCGCCGGTTCAAATGCTGCTTCCAGAAATGTTGCAGGATCTTTAGTATCCGCTCCAAATATATTATCTCCTGTGAAAACAATAAGATCTGGCTACTCTACTTTAATCATCCTCTCGATAAAAGCAGTAGTATTGAGGTCTGAACATGTGGAAACTTGACTGGGAAAACACGTCCAAACATTTCGTGCTTTGACCATCTGCATAATGCATGTTTGCCACCTACAAAATTTTGAACTGCCCATTAGAGTTCTTAAACCGAAGAGGGGGCAGGGGCACTGATTTGGCTGTGGCTATTGAAAACACCCAGGCAGCTGTAGTGGAAAGAATAAGAATAAAGACTAAGAAAGCTTCCGCCAACAGAGAACGAGAACGCTGAGGAGCAGCCATGGCATGAAATGAGTGACCACAAAGTAGAGCGATCAAGTGAGCCGATATACCAACATCTCTAGCCTTTTGGGCTGAAAACACTATCCACTACCTCCGTTAAGGCTGAAAATTCAAACAGTTCGCCAGAAGGTAGGGCTTGAACCTGTGACTTTCTACTTAGGAAATAGACGCTCTATCCACTGAGCTACAGGCGCTAATAACTAACACCCATTTTAATTCCGTTATCTCTGGAATGTTTTTGGTTAGCACCATATCTACTGTATTTTCACCTTTTTGTTTTGGAATTTAGCACATTGATACCTTTGCTTCTTGTTGTTTTGTAATTTTTAAAATTTTGTAGAGTTTTTGCCGATTTTTGCGATTTTCTCCAGACGATTAAGAGTTCTTCAATTTTCGAACCCTTGCCGATTTATTCCCGAGTCCAACTTTTGCAGCAACCCCTGAACAATGCTACTCGCAAGAGGTGCATAATGACAATTTTTGATACTGTGCCAGGAAGTTTGCATCTTTGTTAGCAGGAAAAATAATTCTGCAGTGCAAGCTTTGTGCCCACAATGAAATATTGTAATTAATTGCTGAAAAAAAAAAATCACGACAATTCTTAAACAAATTCAGAGTTCTGGAATGTTTCCATCCTAGAAAGCTATTCCAGGAAAGTAATTAACTTCAGTTGTTTTGGGTTTGCTTTGGCCACTCTCACAAATGAATCTTTGGCAACTAAGGCTAAGGGTCCTGACTGCTATCCCATATATATTTTAAATATGTTAAAACAATCCCTAATTTTTAATGCTCCCTTGTTTCTGAAAATTTTGTACTCATAATGGAAGCCATCGATAGTCTGCAAACCTACCTCATTTTCTATTTATTAGCCACTTAGGTCTTCTTAACACTTGCAATGACTATGACCTCTTCTTCTGTCTCAATGCATGACCGGAGAGTAGGCTGTCTATGTTGCCATACGACCTCAAATCTAGCCCACTTGGTAAGACTATCGATTTTTACCAACTTATTGAGTTGTTAACCCTTGGATTAATTTAGTAATTCAATGGATGCATATCTTCCATACTTAGCTTGATATTCTACATGGATTTACATTCAAACTCTATTTCATTATTAATCTCCATTCTTAGCATGAGCAGAACCCATGATGACAGCAGTTGCTAAGGAAAGTGATGTAAAACTTGGCCATAAGTTTAGTAGAAATTATTTGAAACAACTTCAAAACGAGAAGTATTTCAAATGCCCAGGCATATCTCATTTGTGCCTTTGAAATTTGAACAAGCTGCATTCAATTGCTACTCTTATGATCCCAATTAAAGAGGACAGCATCCATTATTTTCGTGTATAATTTCTTTATGCATCTTTATTATATATCTCAGAGTTTAGTATAATATTTTGACAGTTTTCTTAACTTGTAGAAACCGTTGCACAGACAAGCAATATAAAAATATGCATTCTAAAGAAGAATTCCAACAGAATACTGTGACTCTAAAAGAGAAAGATAGAATTACTTTGTAGTAAGAAGATCAACCAAAAGTTGCAGGGCACCAGCGTTTCCACAGACCTCCCATATTGCTGCTTTGGTATCTTCTTCAGAAGGTTGCCTCCGGTATCCAGATTCAGAAAGCTGAGACACCAATACATAAGAATACCACGCAACACATATATTTAAATAGTCTGAACAATATTTAAGATGAATACTCATAACTGCACCCACTGGTGACAAATACAAGACAGAAAAACAGAATTAACTGACCTTGAACCTATGACACTCGGTATTTTAGATTAAAAAAATGAGAAGCTGAGATGATACAAATGAGACGTTACTTTAAGTTCATGGAATTAGCACTCAGTAACAACGCTAAACTCTAAACTGCATTGGCAGTGGTAAGAAAACTTGGAAATTTGTTATATCTTAATCGGTTCTTTGTCCATATGAAGCAATGGTAAGAAAACTTGGAAACTTGTTATATTAGTCTGTTCTTTGTTCATATGAATTTTATTTATATTATCAAAGTCTTTTCTACCATTTTTCTAAAATGATTTATGTCAGGCTTTGCCATAAACTTTACTAATGTGTATAATGAGTTTGAATGGTTGGTGGGGGTTACCTCACTTTTCGTCATACCATATGGTGCTGTTCTGGGCAGTAACATAGGGTAGAAAATGGTGACAGAGTTGGATTTAAAACTAGAAGGTGAATATTATAATAAGCAGAAGAAAATAAATCAACATTGTTCAAAATGAAATGTCATTATTTTATATTTAATTTGAAACCATGCCTTGAAATAAATAACAAGAAAGGATGCAACAGAAAGAGTAGAGCTCTGGCAAATGCGTAATTACAGAAAGCTGTCAAGACACTAAACTATAGGACAATCTAACATTTTTGAGGTTAAATTACTTTTCTGTTTCTGTTGACTTTTTGCATATGTTATGGGTTCATTTTATTTAAACCCTAAAAGTATATTTTCTATGGGTTTCTCATACAGACGTACGCATCAGAGAATAGAAACTTATATTGAACTATTTGCTGAACTTTCTTCACAACCAACCAGAGAAACTCATGACTGTCTCACCAAAATATTTGGGTAGTCTAATCGTTATGTGTTGTTCCATCATGGAGCATTGCTATAAGCTAAGGATAGGTAAACTCACTATGCTAGTCCTGTGTATTCATGATTGACTGTCATTGTGTATTTATATTTGGGCATGATGTCATGAGTAATCATAATGTTCGATACAATAAGTTGTTACCAGATGTGATGTCATTCATGGTTGAGCATGGTGTCACCATTCACCTTAACATCCAACTTATCTCAATTCAATTTGTATTGGATGTGGTCATGAATATCATTTTAGGGAATTAGAAAGAAGTTTGACAAGAAGCTTATTCACTCATTGTCGCCCATTGGTTTCTTCTATATTTCTCTTCCACAACCTATAGCCAAACCCTGCATTGTCAGTCAATATGTATAAACACTGGATTGGAACATTGAATATTATGCTACTGTGCTTACTTTTAAACAATAAGTATGACCGATTCATTTATCTAAATTAGAGAGAATATCATGGTATAGAGATAATTTCTGAAAGTTGGTATCATGCTTAGAAATGAAGCTGACAAATATGTCATTGTACAGGATTGCTTCCTTCTAGTTATAAATTATTAGTTCTGTATGCAGACAGAAACATTACCAACTTCTATTTGGATAAATGTTAGTAGGCATTACCTCAGACATAACCGGTACTGCCAGGAAAGATAAATCTTCAAATCACTATACCCCTAAAAGAAGAAAGGACTATAAAAGTTATGTACCTACGTTATTTGCTTGATAGAAAGAAAAGTAATTACGTGAGAAGTTGTACTATGAAGTAAATGATGAAGGATTAAAGATATTTAGCAATTAATATTATACCTCATATTTCCAGATTTTGTCTTCTCTCATTACTCGAGGCCTCTGCTCATTGTTTTACATTAAGATGGCTTATCAGCTCTGATCTCAGTGTAGAAGCAACTATAGATTGGTTATATGTGATATGAAGTTTGCTGTCCCAAAACTGATAGGAGTTAAGCGTATAGATCCCCTGATGGAGCAGTCTTCAGCAAAATGAATTTTGTACTTAGGCTAGACTCTAAACTGGTTGGAAGTGTTATTTTTCCATCTAAAATTACGAATCAAGTTGGATGCCTACCTCAAAGTCTTAACCTAGCATAGAAATACATTTATAAATGATCATTTCAGTACAAATGTTAAAAAAAAAAAACATTGGCATTACCATTTAGATATTAGATATGATATCCTATGTTGTACTCCATATGGTTCCCACTTGTGTTCTTCCTTACGATAATCTTCCCCATAGCTTGAACTATTTTTAAAATTTTTGTTTAAGACATCTTAGACATTGGCTACTATGAAAGAATATCCCTAAACCAATGCACCCAATACTCTCAGAGAGGATTTCTTGTAAGAATGTAACGATGTACCCCAAGTTCTCCACTTTTTATAAAAGAAGTCATATCTGGATACTCTGGTTTACAATTTCTCTTTAACTTGTACCAAATGCATCTTTTGCTACTCCTCATTTTTGCTAAAAATTAAAAGATCATCTAGAAAACAGGTACAGGTGAGACTTTGTTTAGTGTCTTTTGGCCACAGATGTATGATATTTGTATTTCAGATTTTATGGGCAACTTGGTAAATTGCCACGACTGATCTAACCTTTGTATTTTATATTTTTACATGAAGGAGATTCGGTCAAAGGTGATCACTCTTCCCCAATTGTCTAAGACTATATATATTAATGAACTAAGGAGTGTGCTGCATGCACAATTGAGGCAATCTCCTTTTAAGCTCATGCATTTTTGTTGAGTTTTATGTGAGAACTTGCATTGTTGTTAACTGTGCTCATATCAGGTACAAACTTCCAAAATATGGTATAAAATGATTATTCATCAATCTTCTAAATGTAGCGAGAGCGCTAGTTAAACCAAACGGAATCACCGAGAATTCAAATCGGAATCACTGAGAATTCAAAATGACCATTCTAGTAGTGAAATCAGACCTAAACACATGTTTCTTTAATTCTAGTCAAACTGGCTAAGTTTGTTACAAGTTCTGTAAGTTGATTGAGTACCCTCAAGCTGAAGTGGATGGCCCACATCTCCCCTTCAAGGAAAAATGAAAGGTGAGTTTATGAAAACATCTTGAAAACAGTGAAACAATAACTTAAACTATATATACACATTTTGATTTTCTTCTGTATTATTTTTCCTTTGTAATTACGAGAAAACATAAGAACTCTCTTTTTTAAAGCTTAAAGAAGAGAAATATGCAAATAATTTTAACTCCATACAGCTTGTTACTTAATCCTTGTATCTTTTAGAAATAGAAATGTATAATCTATATAATGAAGGCGAATATTGTAATTAAAGATTCAGTTGTATCCCATGACAGCACTTTGCTTTGTAATCTTCTTAATATACAAAATCTTAATGGTGTATATATACTTGTATGGAGATGGGTATGTGATGAACATATGTGCCCCAATTTTGTCTCGTAGCCATCCATTAGCTCTACCTCATAATCATATGGGGCTTCCTTATCCCATATTTGTTCCTTTTCACTAAGGCCTCAAATGAGAAGTCTTGGTTCATCTTTGATCAATCAAGATATGAGCATCTCCGCGATTGATTTTCTAATGGAAGCAATAATAGATTTGATTTCAATTTACTATAAGTATTTTGACCAATTTAATCAGGGATATCTTTTTGAGTCCGATTCTCTTTGCAAACTGCAGTAATCCGTTTTCAGGCGTTTCCTTTTTGATGTTTTCATTGTTCATCAGAATGAGAACTGTTAGGACAATCCATAGTTATTGTTCTTGGACTCATACCTCCAAGATGGATAGGAGCATTGACAAGTTGCCAGCTTATGGTTCAAACCTAATTACTTGATGCATGGCGGGACTGCAAATGATTTCAGAATATTTTTGACAAGCCTCTTTCTAACTGGATGATTGGTGATTTGTATAAAGCATTTTTCTCTTGGTTTTCTGAAACAGTATTAGTAGTGAAATTTTTATTTTTAAGTTCACAGCTGAAGGGTTGTGTACATTGATAATATGAGGTATATGCGAAAATGTGGAGAATCATTTCGGCGGATAATTTGGCCAGATATTCAGTAGATAGTGATCAATAAGTCTTACGCCAGTAAATAAATTAAATTAAGAAACTATTTCTCGCAGTTGACTAGACTGCTGCAAGAGTACCTTCTATCATCAGTAAGAATTGATCTTGAGACCTGTGTCCCATAAGTCCTCCACTTTGGAAAATTTAGGTGAAAGCATAAAAATGGTGAAATATAAAACCAAGCAAGAGCTTGTTTTAAGCGTCTCATGCATTGCTCGAGTGAGTTTTGATACTCAAGCAATACCTCTATATATTATCAATACCACATATTAGCTTGAAAAGGGACTTTTCTTTTCAATCTTGAAATAGGATTGGAAGTTCATTCGCAACCATACCAAAAATAAATAAATAAATAAATAATAATAATAACTGTATGCTCTTTTCTTATACGACAAATTATTACAACATGCAATGATGAGCATACAAATCACTTTTTGTTACATATTATCCCCGACATTGTCACTTATAGGGTCATATAGACGTAGTTTGAAATGAACTACTATAATTGGAAGCT
>APFE030088344.1:0-31926 GCA_000404065.3 Pinus taeda
ATTTTCTTCTTGATTCATGGTCATGGTCAGTGCTCCCTTTGAGTGAAGGTCATGAAGTCTGTCCCATATATCCTTTGCTGATGAATATTTTCCTAGATTCTTCTTTACAGAATCAGGCAACCCATCCAAGATTGTCCCATATATCCTTTGCTGATGAATATTTTCCTAGATTCTTCTTTACAGAATCAGGCAACCCATCCAAGATTGTCTTTGCTGCTTTTGCATTGTACTCCTTGGATTCTCCATCCATTTTGCTATCATCGATCAATGACTCCCAAATTTCAATCCCTTCAGACTGTAAGAAAGTCCTCATTTTTATTTCCCATATATCAAAGTTCCCATTTAACCTTGGAGCCTCAAATAGAATGCTTACAAATTGATTGTTTTCTATTTTAGTAGAAGAGGGAGACACATTTTTAGGAGGGCTGGAGACTTTCTTCTTTGACCTTGCCATTCTTAACTATGCTCCTAATACCTGACTGTGTTTTTTTTCAACAGCAACACAAAAAAAACTAGCTGAGAAATACCTTGATCCTTTTGACTGTCTTCACTCTGTTGAGTAACTGCTGCAACAAAAGACTCCTCCCTTCATCTTCTTTGTCACCTTCAAAGAGCCTAAGCCTGCTCTAATACCACTGTTAGGGATTTTTCTGGTAAAATCCCAAAAACACAAAATTCAAGCACACAGAGGCAATGCTCTGTTTCCTATACTCCAGGATCTTTTTGCACAGGGAAGCTCTTAAAAAAAAATTTACTGAGAACAGAGTATTGCATCACCATAAAAAGATTTCTATTCATTAAAACATAAATCATTCATACATATTCATCCTCTATGCTGAGAGGGATTCACCCAAAATAAAATTCAACAACAAAAGTTACTCTGTCTCCTCTTGAGATTTTACACTCTTGTGTGTAAAAATCTCATTCACCTTTACTGCCGTAAAAACATACTTTTACATATACTACTGTAATAAAAAACAATCTTACATTTACTGCTGTAAATGAAATTCCTTACATTACATTTCAACCTCTCAACAAAAAAAATTTACACCTGCACTGCTGTGCATTCCTTTCTTACCATATGAAATCAACACATAAAAAAACTTTCATGCTGCTCCCCTTGTTCTCTCTACTCGCACTGTTGTGCGTTCATTTCACATTTCTTTTAAATCTTCATCTTCATTCTTTCATTGCCTTCACCCTCTATTTTCTTCACAAAAAAAAAAACTTACATACAAACTTTCACGCTTTTTACTTATAATGCTCCAGTGAATATTTAAAACAATATAATTAAAAGCTATGTGCTATGCCCATACCTCCATAAGTAAAAAAATTACACATGCTTTTTCTTACCCATAGCTCCGTATAAACAAAAATTATAACATTTTACTTACTATCTACCAACCAAGTTTAAATACCATTTAATTCCTTAGCTGACAGAACCGGCGGTCAAAAAAAACTTTGTTTTACTCCACGCAATATTTATTTGATGCAGCTCCGTATGCATCTTGGAGCAATCCACGGTGGAGATTGATGGAGCACATCGGACGGCGGACGGAGATATTGGGAGCCACTTTTATGTTGAACTTTACGTCCCGATATGTTAGAGATGATGACGTATGGGAAGAGCCACGCGTCAACACTATATTGTATCGGGCTCTTGTGTACGAAAACTGACTTCACGCAAAAGCGGTCTGTTATGCATAAAGGTGGTTTGTGGTTTTGCTGTGGTGGTTTTGGGCGTATTAAATGACGGCCCATTCAATTGATGCGCAGTTGAAATTATAATTTCAACACTCCCCTTTAATTTTTACGACTATCAAGCTCATTTAAGTCATGTAACAATCACAAAATGTTAGCATTTTGACAGGAGCCGAGAGTTTCCTTAACAATCACCAATAAAGAACTAGGGCCTTACTAGAGTTATCAAGGGGATAAAACAACGATTCTCGTTTTCACAATTATCAAGTGGACATATAAAGTAAAGATATTGGTTTTCTGGGAAAAAATCCAATTGGTCTAATATTTTAGAACAAAAATCATTAGGAATTAGTCATTGGAACATAGTTATAATATTTATTTGTTAAATTTTGAAACAAGTTGTTCAGAAACGATGATGCATTAAGTTGGTTCATTTTTGGTTCAAACAAAATGAAGTAATATATTTCTTACAATGAAAATGACATGGTTTAAGTATTCCTTAATGATATTGATTCTTACACATGCTTTTAATAATGCTGTCATTTTACAGTTTCTTTTATAGCATTACAGATCTACTTTGTAACTACTCACTCCTTGAATCCCACGTCTTAGTTCTCCCCCAAATCTAATTCCTAAAAAATTAACCAGTGATAAGTTGATCCTTGCGTCTCAACTCTTAGTCCTCCCCAAAATTCCTAAAGAAATAACAGTAAGTGATAATTTGATGACAATTGTTGGAATTACCACTACAAGAATTTTTTGCTCGCCTTGCATTAAAGTACCTTGATGCATAGTTAAAGGTGAATGTCTATGAGTTATATGTGACCTGAAATATTTTCCGACCAAAGCAGTCGGCAAGGACTTGCTAGCTCTACCGCCATTCTTGTTACTTGTACTTCTCGTGTCGAGAAACATGTGCGTGCGAATATGGGAATGCTCTTGAAATACAGAAAAAAACCACGTTGAACACCGTGATCGTGTGTGAGAATGCATAAATATTTGCGCGGCAATGCATCACTGATTTTCTGAGTATAAAAATAAAAATTTAATAGCGTTAGTTTAATTAGTTTAATGAGCACAATTTCAGATTTTTGGAAATAACTCTAAGTTTTCGGAATTTGAGTGTTTTTTTTATGATGCTCAATTCATTTTCATTAAAAAAAAAGAATAAACACTCCTAATTAGATTTCTAAATTTGTTTTAATCATATTCCAATAAAAATTTAACCGGACAAAATTATAGCCTCAGTAAAAAAAACACCAATTTAATATTGCGGATTCCGACCACCCATGTCTAAACGCTCCCAAACGGGCTAACTTCACTTTCTACATATTTTCGCACGTCTCTCATCCTTGTCACATTAAATAGCTGTTCTTAGGCAAGATTGTCCCGTGTCTTCTCTATATTTGCTCCTGCTTTTCGTTCGTTTTAGCGCAAGGTCTTCTGCTGTATTCTCCACATTTGTTCATATTCTTCCTTCGTGTTTACGCCAAGATTTTCCTGTGTCTTTAGTGCAATATTTTCCGGTCTCCATATCTGGTTGTGCCCTATATTTGTCTTTAGCGCAATAATCTCAGATGTTTAGGGCAAGATTTTCCATTTTCCCCTTCCATATTTGCTTATAACCCTGTTATTTATATAATATAATATGCAGGAGGTTAGGTTGATGGCGGTGAGCTTATCGTCTACAACAGATAAAAGGTTGATGGCGGTGTGCTTCTTATCGTCTGCTACAGAGAAATTGACAAGAAGGGATATTTCTAATGTGCAGTACGGATCCAATGATAGACTATATGGGGTTCACTCTCTTTTCCTTAGCTTTAGGTTGAGAACTAGTGACTAGGAATAGAATTTGATGTATAAATAGCTTGTAATAAGGTGATTTGTTTGTCCAATATAGTTAGAAATTTTTATTATTGGGTAATATCTTTTTATCATTTTTAATTGGTTATGATTTTTTTTATTTTATAAATATTTTTGTTAATATATAAAATTTATGCGGGAATTTTTAATTAAACTTGATGTTATGTGTTTTAAAAAAATAAAATATTATATACTATATATTATATATATAATATAATATATATAATTTCAAAAACATTAATATATTAGATGTGTTAATTTTACTATTAAATAATTAATAATTTAATACAATATGTTAGTTACTATTTATATAATTTTAAAGATTTTATAAATCACATTGAAATATTTTGAAAGAGATTTCAAATAAGTTGCTCAAACTTATTAACTTTAATGTATATTCAAAAGAAAATCTCTATAATGAGTAATGAGTTGAACTAAAGGAGAACATTATAAATAATAAAAAGATTAAATAGAAGAAAAACTTTATAATAAGTTGAACTAAAGGAATACATTATAAATAATAAAACAAGATTAAAGAGAGGAAAAACTCTATAATGAGTTAAAGTAAAAGAGTACGCTATAAATAATAAAATAAGATTAAGAATTTGGGGAATTCTAACATTTCAAGGGATAATAACGCATGTGTAAGGCCCAAACGTAATTGTTCAAGTATGAATCTATCAAGCTCATCAAAAGAATGATAACTACAGATTTGAAATTTTCATATACAACCACCAACAATATCCATTTTCTAATTAAATAAAAATCAATTATATTATTTCAATAAAACAACTTTATAAAATTCACTTCTATTAAATTAAAAACCTTCAATTTAATTAATTACTATATTCCCATAACAGTGAGTGTTTTATAATTATATGAATGAGTGTTTGAGTGTTTTATAATTATATGAATGAGTGTTTTATAATTATGAGTCTCAATTTTTAAGCTTTAATTACTTTAATTATTATGGAAAATTACTTTAATTACTATATTTCCATAATAGTGAGTGTTTTATAATTATATGAATGAATGTCTTATAATTATGAGTCTCCATTTTTAAACTTTAAGCTTCAATATTCATACTTCAAACTTAAAAATGCATAACTACATAATATAAATAACATAAAAATAAAATTTATTTAACACACTCAAACTTGCAAACATCAAATATCAGTTGTGATCTTCGAATCTCAAGATTATAAAGAAAACCTTATCTTATCTCTGAAGACTATAAAGAAAACCTCATCTTATCTTAAAATTTTAGTTTGATAGTAACTTTAAAATGTAATAATTATTTTATAATTTTATCCAATATATAGATATAGATAAATATAAATTTTAAAATAATAATTTTATTAAGTTTTAAAAGTTAAAATAAATATCTGTGTACTTATTTCTTCCGGGAGTCCTAACATCCAATGATTGAATGAAATCGAAGTTTCGAGCCTTCCACCATGCCTTACATCAGGATAAATCAGTGATTGGTGTTAGAAAAATCTCCAAGGATTTGAAATAATAGGAATGAGGGAGTACATAGGACAAGCCACTTTCCGACTTTATGTTGTAATTAATTTATTATTATTATTAATTATTTATTTATTGTTAACTAATGTATTAAATTTATTTATTTATTTTATTTATTTTTTAAAAGTAGTTATATATATATTTAAATATATATAAATATATATAATTATATTTTATTATAATTTACTTTCATGTTTATAAATTTTAAGAGAATGGCTACAGAATTACTATCTATCTTGATAATGACCCACGGTAGAAAGCTCGAAACGTCGATTCAATCAAATTATAGATGTGGAAACTATGAAAAAAACAACACACAAAATACTAATCGCAGAAGCCTCAAAACATAAATAAATATTATTAATAACATGTAAAACATTGATTGCAAAAGCCTCACAGCATAAATAAATATTATTAATAACATTGTAAATTTTAAAATAATCAACATCCCTCCCATGTTGATGATTTGCTGTGAGTCGTGAAGGACGATGGTAACTCGTTAGCTGCACGGGACGGCGAGTGCATCAGTTGTTGAAGTCGCTCGCATTGGTGGGGATAAATTATTATTTGATTTCCATCGCATGAGTAATTAAATTGGTTTACATTGCTCATAAAGAAATTGATTTTTTTAGACAGTACAAATATCATCATAATCTAGTTGTTAGAGTAGTAACTACAGTCATCTTTGGTTCTTATTAGTTAATGCACTTTATTATTTAAGGAAAATCACGTCATTTTATATTATTAGTTAATGCACTTTATTATTTAAGGAAAATCACATCACTTTAAATAACTTGCCAGTTATTTAAAGGGGTAAGGTTTCCCTATAGCGAGATGTTTTTGGGTTTTGGGTTATTAAATTGTTTCTTTACTTCAAGGAAAATGGGTTTAAGATATTATTATTTGATGTGGTTTGACATAGATAGTTTGTAGTAATATTTAAATTTGGTTTCATCCATACAATTTCAAGCAAGACTATGATTTTTTGTTGTTTAAAAAATGCATAAATGGATTCAACACCCTAGAAAGCCCTAGAGTACTAGAATTCAACTTAAACTCAAATTTCTAAAAAAAATTGCATAAAATTACCTTAAAAAATTCCTTTAAATTTTACTGTATGGCCTTTTTAATATTTGTAGAGATATTTATAATAAAAAATTAATATAAATAATAATTATAATTAAATAATATTTATGGATTAAATTTATAGGTTATTATTTTGAATATTTTTTGTTATAGTCTTAAAAAAAAAACTTTTAGAAAAGAATCGGCAATATTTTTTCATATAGTCTTAAAAATGTATATATTTTTGTATAGTAAATTTTGAAAAACTAGTAAGACTTTAAAGTTTCAAGTTTCTTTATAAATAACACAAAATAATTTAACTAATCCATTAAAGTATGATTAAAAGTAAAAATAGTTGAACTCATACATGGATAATTACACCATAAGGCGTTCTTCTCTGAAATCAACTCCCCCAAATGTCTTTTTGTCTTAATCCTAATCGTCAGATCCATTGTTAGACAATTAAACAATGGTCTATCGTCCAATTTAATTAAAAAACATTAAAAAACCTTTTAATGTAAGATTAGTTAATTAAAAATTTAATTAATTTTCGTTAACGTACCCAACTCGTTTGTCGTGCACACGTGGATAACTGTGTTTGTTGCAGAGGAGGACAGGTGGCAAATACATTCTTTGTTGCAGGAGGATGAAAAGGGCCATCATGCGCGTGTGGATAGTCGCATTTGTTGGAGAGGAGGGCAGGGGGCCAATACATTCTTTGTTGTATGAGGATGAGGGGGGTCGTGTTTCCTGCAGGACGAGAAGGGCCAGGAGGATCAGGAGGGACACAAGGGGGATTAGTCAGTTGACAACTTTTCCCTGCATCCGAATCTGCTGGTCTCTGCATCTCTGTATCAGAACCTGTTATGGTGGTACTTATTAGTTATTAGGTTATACTATACATTATACTTTCTCGGTTATTGTTTATCACTCTTTATATGTTCTCATCTCATATCAGTATTTGTAGCCTTCACATACAGCCCAGATTCGATTCCTTCAGCAAATTTGCAACCTTCGACAAATTTGTAGCCTTCCGCCTCTTGGGTTAGTTAATTTACCTCATGCTGCTCTAACCTTTCAAGTTTCAAAAGATTCTTTTCTTCCTTAGTTTGTTGCACGAGATGTGTCCTTGCAATCACAGACATCGACATTCTCTTCAGTAGCTAATGCATTTCTATAAAGGTTCGTTTTCAATAGTCTGTGGTATACGAAAACCTCTTTCGGTATTTTACTTTATAGTGTCTCAGAAACAATGCTTCCATGCCTAGAAGAGACCATTGAAACAAGTAATAATTTATTTATCTTCTTTCCTTTTGTTTAAATGTCTGTAAATTGACCTAGCACGATAAATGTGGTGATAGGTTCAATTGTGGTTCATCTTGATAGATTTTAGAAAGAACATACCTATACATCAACTTATTTTCTCAACATATCCTCATACCCATTGTCTACATGAAGGTTTTAGAATGGTTGCATTAATTGAATAAGAAGGATCATTCCTGTTGGGCAACGGATTACCCCACAGTAGGGTTTTGGGGCATAAAGATCGAGTTTTGGTCAATGTGATGTAAAGACTTCACAAAATGAAGGTGGAGAGCGTGAAATTTTAGGATGAATCATAGGGTTGTCCACCCTAAAATAATGTAATTTAATGTAAATTTGTGTCGGCCTACCCATGGTCCGTGGACCATGGGATTGTATAAATAAAGTGAGGCTCTAAGTGTAAAGACAGATTTTTGAGAAGTAAGTAATAGATAGATGCGAAGGCATGGTTAGAGCATAGAAGCAAATTTGAAGTGTATTGGGTCATAGTAGTAGGAGGAGGCTCTTTAGCTAAGTGCACAGAGGCCTAGTAGAGTCCATAGCTGAGTGCGCAAACCCCTGCAGCTGAGTGCGCAGGGCAGAGTCGGGTCTGTATTGAACTGAACTTGAAAAGGATTATTAATAAAGATAAGTTTGATTTGACATATTGTGCATATGTGTGTAGATCTGTATTTCTATGTTCTGGTTATCTTTATGCATCTATATTTTTGTTGGTTATGCACACTTACCTAAAAGTTGAATAAGTAATAAGAATATTAGGCCCACAGAAACTAAGTTAATGCACTAATATAATAGCATAGTAAGAATTGGGATCAGGATAATACAAAGGTGTGCACGGGTTGCGAAGGATAGAAAGTTGCGTGGGGCAGTGCAACACGTAGGTTAGGATCACAAACCTCCAAAACCTTCATCAAGACATCCCTGGGGTGTGGAAACCTAGTTCTAGCACCCTCCCATACTACTTTAGGTGAGAACTTAGTCCGCGCTCCACAGACTATTGCCGTAAGGGCCAGTAGTACCAAGATTTGCTTATCTAAATCACTTTTGAACCTGGGTCAAGCCCCACGTAGCCAACAAATGGTTCCGTTGCCGGGACCAGGATCTGCCTAAGGGATGTCTGATGTCATGCCACTAGAACCCAACAAAGAAGGAAATTGAAGATTGGTTCGACAAGAAGATTCACGAGTTCGCGACACAGGAAAAGAGAACTCCGTAAGTATCTGAGAAAAGGTGGTAGGATTGCTACGTGCATACAAAAATCCACAGGATTTTCTTTGTATCCTTTCCTTCTGAACTGTATGAGTGGATCGCGAGGTTAGCCGACAACCAAGGAAGGTGGTGACTCGACCAACTGATAGTGTGGACTCTGGAATTAGTGCGCAAACTAGAGGCATCAGAAGATAAGACCGCGCGAACTGTGGATCATTGGCTCAACCAGATAATAGGATGATTCATCACTAAGTTCATAGTAGACACGACGGTGAGCTACAACGAAGTAGAACAATGTTTTCTCAAGGGACCGTGAGGTAAGTACATTAAACCTTTGAATACCTAGATTAAGCTGTTGTTATGTGATTATGTGAAAAGCGGGTTATGTGAATACATTAATGTTTGGGATGACACGGAGTGAAAAGATCTACAAAGGTAGTGGGGAATTAAAAACCAGTCCCTTAATTTCACCTTTGCGAGAGAGCGAGGAGGAGGAGGTCAGGTCTCTCTGAGAAGTGCGGTCAGTTTGATAAGGCAGCGCATTCCGCAATTACCACCTCCACCCATGCCACCACCCGCTTCACCTCCCTCACCTCCATCTCCACCCACTCCACCTCCACCACCCCCACAGTTCAACATGGTGAGCGTGATCAAACTACCCATATTTAGAGGTGTAGGGAATAAAGATCTGGACCAGTGCTAGTTTGTGGTAAGATCAGTGTGGGAAGTGCAAGGGGTCATGGATGACAACATTAAGAAGGCTACATTGGTGAGCGCACTTAGGATCATGCATTGACATGGTATATCAAGCACTCTAACAGCCACCCAAACGCAGGGATAACAGAGATTCAAAATGCGTTGAACAGAGAATTTAGCCGGCCGAAATCAGAGACACACTCAATCATCGGGTTTAAAGAGATCATGATGCTTCGAGGTGAGACCCAATGGGATCTGGATCAATGACTGAAGAGTACGATCCGCAAGGCCAGTATGACGCTAACAGATGCCTAGAATCGCTTATGGTTTGTGGCATCCCTGACACCACACTTAAGGATGGCACTGTCACAACATAAACTTTCCACCCAGACTGAAGCATTGGAAATGGCGATGAGGTTGCATGAGACCTCGATATAAGACTTTGGGTTGGGGGTTCAAAAAATCCACGTGGAACTACAGAATCTATGCCTGGAAATGCAGAGTTTGAAGAAAGATAGGGCACCATGGCCAGAGGCACACGAGGAAGTATGGTGCATAAAATGCAAAGGTCAGGGCCACAACAAGGATCACTGTCTAGTATTTGTGAACTACTTGGCAGGAGGGGGACCAATGCTCTTGAGACTAGAGGCACAAGTAGGGCCAAGTGCGACACCTGCGTCATGGTGCATGATTTGTTAGATAGGAGGAAAACACACGACAGACAATTGTCATTTGTTGCAGAAGTATACACAGACTCCCCAATAGTTGTTTTTTAATTTTTTCAGGTCAGCAGGACATGACAAGTGCACTTGTCGCAGCTACAAGCTAATGATGGATCAGACCCTAGCTTATAGGACGTAGAAATAAATGCGAGCCCTCGACCCAACTGAGGGGATGGTTCGTGCTATATTTCAGGGGCGAGGTCAAGGACGAGGAGGAATGGGACCAAGAAGGGGCTACGGGCAATTAATTTGTTACAATTGTGGAGGACAAGGGCACTATGTCTGTGATTGCAAGAACCCAACGATGATATCCTTTTCGTATTGTGCTCTGTTTGATCATGAAATGATAGCTTGTCCTACGTTAATCACACAGATGCACAAAAGACGGGTACTCTAGCCTCCTCCGACTCTGGATATCCAAATGATGAGGTCTGAACCACACAAAGAAGACCCAAATATGAACATGATGCTTAGAAGTGGTGTGACCATGAGGGAAGATAAGGGGAAGCAGCTCGCGAAAGATACATGGGTTCGCAAGGGTCCTACAAAGGAACCTAAGTTTGACTTAGCGCAAAGGAGATGTTTATGGAAGCTAAGAAGTGCTTCACAAAGGCCTCCACTTCAAGTAGTAAAGATCAACCAGAGCCAGAACTGGATCCTTCCATGCTCACTACCTTTCTAGAGACATGCATGAAACTGTTGCACGACAACAAGGTAATGAAGGGGCTACAAGAGCTGATCACTAGGTGCGCAGGGTCAAGAGAATCGCATGTAGTCTGGAAACTAGGAAAGAATGCATTGCGCATCGGGAGGGAAATGAGATTGATGGTGCAGATTGCTGAGTACAAAATGGATCAGGTAATCCTAGACCCAGGGTTGGGCACGAATGTGTTACAGAAGCAAACATGGGAACGCATGGGCAAGCCCATGTTACAGTGGTCCCCTATTCAATTACGAATGGTGAGCCAACAAAATATTTTGCCCATGGGGAGGTTGCAAGGGGTAACAATTGATATTGAAGGCATGAGCACACAAACGGATTTTGAAGTAATATAGATTGTTCATGACAGCAATCCCTATCCCGCATTGTTAGGAATAAGCTAGGCGACTGATATGAAGAGAGTCATCAACTTGAAGAAGCGGAAGTTAATATTTGAAAAAAAATCACTACACGTAGTAGTCCTACTAGACCCAGCCAAAGGAGCACACTACACTGAACCAATGTGCGACGATGAAAGCAACGATGAGCTGGATTGTATTTACCAGAAAATGGCACGAGACCAGGATCGGGTGAATCCGACTGCAAATGGGAGAATCTCGTGGGAGTGCAACAACTCTTGTACTTTGGATTCAAACGAAGAAGTAGAGCATTGGTAGAATCGGTTGCACGAAGTGACAACACTGAATTGCAACATGATGATTAGATCACTGCATTGCATAATGACAGAGGCAAGGGAACTTCCATCCTATGATGGAGAGACAGGGGTGGATGAATTCCTGGACAAATTTGAAAGTGTATTATCAAAACAACAATGGTACGGTGCACTCGAATGGGCACTATGCGCAACACCTGCACGATGGTGGAATACACATCAGGAGACCATTTTAAATTGGCACGAATGTAGAAGTCAGGTGCGCCTATGGTTTGGAAGTCCCCAACATCGAATTAGAGCTGAGCATCCAGGACAAAGCATCTTGCGCGCCCACTTGTGTCGCTGGGTGTAGACGTGTGCTATACAGTCCACACAAACACACCCTAAACTACGAATCGGAAATTAGAACCCGACGCAGCAGCAGGAAAAGCGATGCGCATCATAAACATTCCATGTAGAAGCATTCAAGAAGGTCTATGGGATCTTGAACAAGGTTCACTAGGCCAGACGAACTGATTGGGACCTATGCATACCAGCGATCCGATGGGCCTCGAGGGCCATGTACAAGAATTTGAGCACAAAGACGATCCTGAAGATGATGGGCAAAGTCGAGGCTACAGTTTTGGGAGGAAGGAATCCTCACATAGTTGGAACAATACGCAGGGACCAGGGCGACAGAATTATGTAGCCGTGTGAGGTCGAACATATGCAGATTCAGGAAGCCATTCAGCGAGGGAATATTAAAATTCGCAAACTCGAAGAAGATTGTCTAGGGTTGAGGAAGAAAAGCAAGTTAATGGATGAAGAAATTAACAAACTGGAAACCGAAATCGTGTAAGATAAACTAAGAATGATGGGACAAGATATGAGCAGCCATACTACTGCATTAGAAGATTTCTGTCGAGAATTTTTGGCTCTGCTACCATGGCTGTGGCCATACCGTAATAGACAAAGTAACTAAGGAAGTGCACCACATAAGGAAGAATGCACGATGCTGACTGTCGCGAATGAAATTGAGGAGTGCCTACGGACTAGGCTGGAAATTGAATTGAAGCCTGGCACAGGTGGTGTGACCACCTGACTATCTGTAGGGAGCAAAGTCTCAGCACTCCAAGTAGTTGAAAGAGAGTGCGGGACTATAAAAGAGTCTTTATGGGAGCTGCGTGATAAGGAGGTTGCACAAAGGGTCAGTATGTCACAGGGGTCGCGCCCACGCATGGGGGGTTGTGCTACCGCATGGGTAGGTTGGGAAGTGACTATTAGTGTCACTATTCATGACAAGATTTCCAACTTAAGACAATGAGGAGCGGGTGGCAGGCAATTAATACATGAAGTCAGAACTAGATTTGGGATGATATGCTGCCAATATCGCATTAGTGAGTCGAATGGGGGGGAACGGTCGAATTTGAATTCAAAAAGGCCTATAAATTACAGGTGGTTATCCACCAAACAACCCCTGGTTTCTTGAGAATTTATTTGTTGCGCTATCAATTGGGTATGGACCTTACGAATTTAGAGGCGTTGAAGGAAAAACTGGATGTCGTGCGCCAAAAGGAGGCAATACTTAAAGCACATGTCCAACCTTGGATTGATGAGGCCTTCATCATCATCACTGACATTGAAGGAAAGCTTGCACAAATGAAAGTGATGCAAGCTTTACGATAGGGATTTTCCTCTGATAGTGAGCATTCAGTCGAGCAAGTATAGCAGATCCAGCAGGCAGCAGAGCAGTGTGTTATGGACCTTGGCATAGCCCAGACACAGTTGGAAGGGCTTCGTGCCAAGATTGCCACACAGTGACTCAGGACGAGCCATGATGATTGGGTTGGGAGCCTTTTGGGTAGCGGACCCCCCCACAACAGGGTTTTGGGGCTTAAAGACTATGTTTTGGTCAATGTGATGTAAATACTCCAAAAAATGCGGGTGCGGAGCGCAAAAGTTTAAGATGAGTCATAGGGTTTTCTGCCCTAAAATAATGTAATTTAATGTAAAGTTGTGTCGGCCTACCCATGGTCCGTGGACCATGGGATTGTATAAATAGAGCAAGGCTCTAAGTCTAAAGATAACTTTTTGAGAAGTATGTAGTAGATACATGTGAAGGAATGGTTAGAGGATAGAAACGGATCTGAAGTGTATTGGGTCATAGTAGTAGGAGGAGGCTCTGCAATTGAGTGCGTCGAGGACTAGTAGAGTCTGCAACTGAGTGCGCAAGGTGGAGCCAGGTCTGTATTGAACTGAACTTGAAAAGGATTATTAATAAAGATAAGTTTGATTCGGCATATTGTGAATCTGTGTGTAGATCTATATTTCTATGTTCTGGTTATCTTTATGCATCTATATTGTTGTTGGTTACACGCACTTATCTGAAAGTTGAATAAGTAATAAGAACATTGGGCCCACACAAACTAAACTAATGCACTATTATCATAGCATAGTAAGAATCGGGATCAGGATAATACAAAGGTGCCACGGGTTGCGAAGGATAGAAAGCTGTGTGGGGCAGTGTTGCATGCAAGTTAGAATCACAAACCTCTATAACCTTCATCAAGATATCCCTAAGGTGCGGAAACCTGGTTCCAGCACCCTCCGATACTACTTCAGTTGAGACCTCAGACCACACTCCGTGGACTATTTCCGAAATGGCCAATAGTACTGGGATTTGCTTGCCTAAATCACTTCTGAACGTGGGTCAGGGCCCACATAGCCAACAATTCCTATGAATGACAATGTTCAAAAAGGTTGTAGCCATCGAGAGATTTGTAAATTCATTAGACTTCTACAAAATTTTCTAAGTTGATGTTACGCTTTCCAAGGATGCCATGCCAAGAGGAGACCATTGAAACAACAAGCTTGAACATCTTTACACCAAATACCCATTGTCCACATGAATGTTGGAGAATGGTTACAATAATTGAATAAGGAGGGCCATTCCGAACTATCACTGAATGCAAGTATACAAACCAAGGATTCTATGGTTCTCAACACTCCAACAACGAGATACTATCTGAAGATGGAGTCAACTATTAGTGCCAATCTGCACCATGCACTTAGTGATCCATCCCCTACTCCCATATTTTGAATAAGTCATTATTAGAGTAACATGATAGAGCTTGTCTTTAATTTTTGAATCATAATTTTCGTTAGAGGCCCCTCCCATGGCATGACTTTCTGGTGGATGGATTTTTCAAAAGTTTCTATAATATGCCTTTCAATAGGTAGTGGAATTCAGACCCAAGTCCTCACCATAATATTTTTGTCTCAAAAAAAATGCTGCCAGTGAATAACTTTTCATCAAATTTTTTGGTTTTGGCATCCTGAAGAAGTCTTTTTGTTTAATATATAAGGTTTGACCATTTGCAACTCACATTGTAGACATAAGATTTTGTTGTCTTAGTAGTAGCCTTTCCAGTCTCAATAGGTATTAAATGGTACTATATCTGAAATTGAGATGGCATGTTGCCCTATTCTTTGTCACCCTGTAAGCCGAAATTTCATAATTAGTACTTGTACCCTGGAGATACAACAATAAAGATAAAATACAATACCCTTTTTATAATTTTCTCCTTATACATAACCAACCTTTAAACTTTCTTAATGATTGTGGTTTTGACAATACTTTCCACACATTAAGCTTTAGCATGGGTATAATATTGACATAGCATGATTAAATGTGGGGATAGGTTCAATTGTGGTTCATCTTGATAGATTTTAGAAAGAACATACCTATACATCACCTTATTTTCTCAACATATCCTCATACCCATCATCTACACGAAGGTTTTAGAATGGCTTCATTAATTGAATAATAAGGGTCATTCCTATGGATGACAATGTTCAAAAAGGTTGTAGACATAGATAGATTTGTAAATTGGTAGACTTCTGAAAAATATGCTAAGTTGATGCTAGGCTCTCTAAGGATGCCATGGAGTCAACTATCAATGCCAATGTGCACCATGCACTTAGTGATCCATTCCCTATTCCCCTGTTTTGGATAAGTAAACCTTTCTTACTAATTCCCTTCACAACAAAAGAAGGCATCCATGGAGACATTGTTAATATGGTGGTGTTGCAATAGGATTAGACTAATATGTCGATCTTCAAATGAATGAGAATGTGTTGAAGTGACTGGTATGCAATTATTGAAGTGACTGGTGGGTATTAGTCTAGAAATTCAAATTGTATTAAGGAATAGATAATAATAGTACAAGTTTATACTCCGAAAAGAAATTTCAATATAGTATCACTAGAATAGAAAACATGGACTATAGCACAAATATATGTGCATAAACAACCAATACCAATATTATGTATATTTTAGAAACTTAATGATTGTCTCCATATAATCAATAGTAGTTTTTTGAATGATCATTGTCGTTAGAGGCCCCTCCCATGGAATGAACTTTTGGTGGATGGCTTTTTTGAAAGTTTGTGGCATTTACAAAGCTACATTCCACTTTGGCAAGTGACACAATCCAAGAAGTAGAAAATTTATTGCCATCTTCAGCTAGGTCATCAAATCCTTACTTTGACTTTACAATGTCCAAACTCTCATCACCACAAAGAGCATTTGCAGAAGAGGATACGACAATAGAATAGGATTTTAGTTTTCTTACATAGGTCCAATAGTGTAGGTACGGAAAATTGTAGTTGAAGAGGAATTTAGACTAAATCTGGTAGCAGTAATTCCATTTGTGATCTCGCAACATTAGATTATAATTTTTTCATTCCAAACTTGCCATCAATGTTCATCCCAAAACTTGCAATTTAATTCTAAGTATCTACTACTTCAAAAGACTTTCCATATTATCATATGATCTTAGTCAAGGTATTTTTGACTTCCACTATGTGAAATGGCAACCAAAAGAAAAGGTCACCTATGCAACTTTAGCCACTGTCTACACAAAAGTTTTAATCTTGTTTTTAGAAGTTCTTTGTAGTACTTTATAATATTGTTATCTATCCTCACCATAATCTTTTTGTCTCGGAAACAATGCTTTGCACAATTTAATGGTCGTTTCCAAACAGTCAAGAGTAGCATGATAGAGCTTGTATTTAGTTTGTGAATCATCATTATCATTAGAGGCCCCTCCCATGGCATTACCTTCTGGTGGATGGAATTTTTGAAAGTTTGTGGCATTTACAGAGCTACATTACACTTTGGAAAGTAACACAATTGGAGAAGTAGAAAATTGCTTGCCATCTTCCACCAGGTCATCAAATCCCCGCTTTGAATTTATAGTGTCCAAACTCTCATCATTGTAAAGAGAATTTATAGAAGAAGATACAACAATAAGAGAGGATTTTGGTTTTCTTACATAGGTCCAATCATTCCTCCAATCAAGTAATAATTTATTTTATCTTATTTCTTTTTGTTTCAATGTCTGTAGACTCTATGTGATAAATGAAACTTCATGCAATCAATTGAGCCATGAGGATGATGTATTTTATGTTAGAAGCTGCCCTTAGTCTTTTCGTTGTTTTTATTTTATGTGTCTTGCTGAAAGGATTCCTAACAGCCCCTGAAAGGATTCCTAACAGTCCCCAAAATGTTCATAGTGTCATGACTAATACTTCCAACACCCTCAAATTTTTTTATTAAAACATATCCAATGCTTTTGTAGGTCACAAGGCTCTTCTCTGTGTGTTTATTTGAAAAAATCCATGAACTATCATTGAGTGAAAGTATAGAAACCAAGGATTGTTAAATGTTTTGATGGTAGGTGTGAGGAAAGTCCATTGTACATGGAGTCACTTTCAGTTGATGTTTTCAATGAATAGGTAAAATAATGAAATGTTCTTGTAGCAGGAGTGAGATAGGTAGTCCTTCTGATGTTTTTGATCAAGTTCATTGTAAGAGACTAAGCAACAAAATGGTGGACAAATGATACATAAATAATCTAGCTAAAGGTTGAATTTTGCATGTCATTTAAGAGGAAAAACATTTATTGTTTAGGAAACTAAAACAAAGTGCTATAATAGTGAATTCTGAGATAATTCTTTGTTTATATAAACAAGAATATATATATTCATGGCATAATAATTCCAACAAGAAACTTTCATCACATAGAAACACATCATCATAATTAGTAACACAAGAATTCCTGCAACAAGTCACTTCTACCTTCTTCTATTCATTGAAAATCTTTGAAAAATACAAAATACAGGTCGTGTTCTTCACACACAAACCAACTAAACCATTTTGTCATGTTTTATTCTTCTTAAATGCATTCAGTTACATGAAAACTAAAGGACTAGATACAATGTTTCTGCTATCGACTAAAAGATCAAGATAAACTAAATCATGGAAACATTCTTTGACTTAAATCTAGATAAACTTTAGCAACATCAAGTTTAAAAAATCATACATGTCCACAACCCTATGTCTATCCTAATCCCTAACATCATTCTAGGAGTTCCAACAATAATCAAAACACAAAACAAGCCTGAGTGATGAATTATGTAGCAATTGTGCAGCAATGCGTAGTAGACTTCTAGCTCAACATGGTTACAGGATGTACTGGATGAAACAAAACTAATGGGTATGTTGGAGATACTTTCTTGTTGGTATAGGACCCACTGGATGCTCCTTTCCATGCATGCAAACCCCAAAAAAGACTAGTCACCACTTGCGCAACAAACTTCAAATTCTAAGTCTACTTATCATTTCCCACTCCAAAAACATTTTAATGTCTAGCAATTCATAAAAAACACTTTATAATTCCTGGCATGCATCAAAACTTTAGAAACTTTCACAGTTCTCAAAAAAAAATATGACCTCTTGTGATTGCAAAATGAGCTCTTAGATACACACATGTTGATCTTAACCAAAAAGCAATAGATTATATGATAAAAATGAGTAATTTCAGTTAAGAAGCCTAGTTACCTCCTCCTCTTCCTACTAGATGATGATTTGGCCTTGTTGGAGGTTGTTTTGACTATCGTAGCTAGCTTGGAGATTTCTTTGACTTGTTTAGATGGTTGTAATACTTTAGGTGGACTGTTAGGTGTCTGTTTGAACTTCTTGAGTTGCTTCCTAACCCTTTCTAGCTTTTGTTTCATTAGCCTCAATCTTCTCGTCATAATTGGATTTCTATGTAATAGTTACTTAGTTGTCTACATAGGGGAAGAGTCCATTTCATGAATACTTTGGCTTTGTCAAATGCCTCCAAAGCTTCTACAACCCGAACATCAACTTCTGAGATTGTGTCATTGATGGCCCTTTTGTAGATTTCATTATTCTTTGTTAGTTGATCAACTTGTCTTTCGAAGACCTCAGTCTCCTCAAACAACATCTAATACTCCTTCCATTCATCAAACTTAGGCTTCTCTATTGTTTAAAAAGTTTCTCTCATCTTCTCTTTCCATTTAGCTGCTAACCTTATCGTAGGCTTCCTTAGTTGCACATTAGATTCTCTTACCTCCTCTACATCAATCACCTATTCTTCATTATATTAGGTTGTAGTTCTAGGAGGCCTCCTAGAAAACTCACTTTCTTTATGATGGGTTGCTTCTTTTGCTATGTACCTAAGCTCTTATTTTTATTTCTAAAAATAAGATATTTTAAGATGAGCTTTAGTAATGGTGCCCTGTAATTTTGTAATTTCAAGTTCTTTGTCCTACATTTGAACATTGTGTTCATCCCCTGCACCTTGTCTGACATATCCTCTGATATATCAACTTGAGGAGTCAGCTCCTCAATCAATTCCTTTCTAGAAAATATAGTCCTTGGCCTATGTAGAAATGATGCTTCTTCCATTGGTATATTTATTTTCCCTTTTCTTGCTTCTCTCTTATCCCTCCTTGTTTCCTTAATTGTCTCTGGATATTGACTCTTTAGCTTTCGCTTCTTCTTCATCTCATTCCATGGTAAACATGTTTGAATTAGCCAACAAAATTGAGGCTAACAAGAAACAATCCCAAGACATATTCCTTTTATCTAACATTCAAAACTAACAATGTAATCAATGCAAAGTGGAATAAGCTAGGAAAATGTTTTCGACTTTGGACTGAACCCTTTCTTCTATCTTGCCCAGGCTTTTGAATAGATAATAAGGCAAGTTCAGACTCCTCTTACCAATTAAATGAATAAGACACCTAATGTGGTACTGGTACACCTTGCTGAAATGGTCTTCACATGTAAAATATATCTGTAGACGCTTCAATAACTGACTCTAGTGGCTCAACAAGTAGCTCCTTGGAAATGTGATGTCATGTTGTCCTTGTATTCAGGTTTTAAAAATTCTTTAAAATAAGAGGCATCTAACTACTTTCCTTTGAACCAAATCTCACCTTGTAAAGGAGTCTCTGTAGCTTGAGAAATATTTTCTTTAGACACTATAAACTCTAAATCACCAATTTTCACCTTGTCACCAATAAAATTCAAGGCAAACATGCTAGCAAGATGGAAATGGTGGCCATGCATTCAGATTTTCTCATAGAAATCCATGCACCTTGTCTATTCGAAATCCACTTGGATTGCAGGGACATATTTCACTATCTCTAAGGTTCTAGGCTCAACATGGGCTACCTCTCCTCCCTTTTCTTCGCTTCTTCTCCCTAGTCTTTCCATATGGCTATAAAAACTACATCACATGCTTTTAACTCTATCTTCATGGCACACACCAAAAATGTGGTCAACATTTTGACGGACAATGCATTGGACGATGGGAAATATGGCATCGCGATACAAAGAGGCGACTAATAGGGTTTTTACGTGAGTTAAATGACTTTGGGTCTTGGGAAAACCTTTATGCCCTAACAACCTTGTTACAATGCCATGTAGCAATGTATGTGATGTATGAGAAGTATGTGAAGGCAATCATGCCATTGACAATCAAATTTTGACTAGACGCTCTATGTACAAAAACACCTCTACTCATTCTAATCAACACACAAACCCTAAGAACTTTAAACACCTCGAATGCAAACCACTCAACACACAGGGCTTTGCACAACAATTATGCAACAAATGTACATAGACCTTACCAATGACTATCTAATGATTTTTAGAGGAAAATTGTGGCTGGAGTAATGCAGTGGGAGAATGGCCTCAAGCCTCTATAAGGAGCTTAAAACAGTTACGTAGGAGTTACGCAGCGACTCTGTAGTTGTAGGATTTGCACAACTATTGCATAGCAATCTTCGACCCTTGAATGAACCTACCTTCAAACCTTTGCCTAACTGCTCTTGGCATGGTGTTGTGTAACCTGAAAAAAATTCCTCTTAGTGCAAACCTTCTCTGGGCACCAATTAGGAATTGGAGAGAAAATGAGGGCAATCATGGATAGAAATTTGAAAATGTGCTCCTTCATATGTTTTTCTTTGGTCATTGGGTGTAAACTTAGGGTAAAGGGTGTAATAATTATGAATTAGGAATGTTGATAATGAGTTGTGGATGTAGGGGGATGTAATGGTAGTGATGATAAGAGGTGAGTGGAGGGAGAGGAGTGTGCATATGATGGTAAGTGATGAATGAAGGATAGTATATGGAAGGGATTATATGAAGGGAATCATGAATTATAAATGGTGGAATGTGATTAATAAATTACGAATGGTGGGATGGGGAAAATAGACACCAATAACAAGCATATAAGACACATAAACCTTTAACAGATAGGAATTTGACTGTTATGGTTTTAAATCATGATAAATGGAAACCCCGTGAAATAAAACCCCTTGAACCTTCAATGAATCTATATGAAAAATAACCTTATGACCCTCTCAAGGACCTAAACTCTCTCATATTTAACTTTGTCTTTAAGGACCCTCTATAAGATGGAATTATAACAATGACCTTAGATAATGATGTTTTAGACTATGAAAAAAATGGTTCATAGGCTAAATTGTTATCCCCAAAATGAATAGAAAAGAGGAAAAGACAATTTTATCCCTAGAACAAAGGACCCTAACATTGGCTCTAATGGGCATGGAAACCTCCTAATGAGGTGCCAAGAACACTGTAGACTAGTAGCCTAACCATCGGGCAATTGAGTCAAAAATAAAAAGACTCAACTGACTGACTGACTACAATGCTGAAAACTTTAAAGGAAATAACAATTTTGACAGCAAATCACCAATGTCTTAAGGCCTTATCCTCGGGTTTCAAACATTGATGATAGATTTTCACACCTGTTGAAGATATATATACACTCATGTGAAATGTTCTCAGTAATGTAGCCAATCAAGAACATGGCTATGTGACAGAAGCTGACATTTGGCTTCTCCATGCAAAAGGAAAAACTGAGAAAATGGAAACTCAAAATTTCCACTTGAAATATTTTTGTAATACATAAATTCCATAAGATTATTCTGCTCTAATGACTGTAATAGACCAGCCACAAGATCTTGAAAAACATTTAAAATTCCCTTAAGATATCCTTCCCTTAATGATTCGAATAGAAAAATAAAATATTTTGCAAAAGCATGATCAGTTACCTTTACTTAATGATTGACAAGAGGAAAGAATCAGTCTTTCAAAAACTTAGGACTATCTTCGAAAGAAATGGGAGCAATTTCTTCATCAGTCTTTCCATGTTTGTGTGGGAAAGGAATAGTATGTTCTTGAAAATATTCAATTGGGATAGCCATATTGTGAATAACAAAAATGTTAATATATTACCCTTCATGTATATAACCAAGCGTGTCATCTTGGCTTTTAAAAAATTCTGAAAATGTCAATTCAAGAGATGTATAATCATGAATAGATTTTGCACTATCCAAGGAATCTAAAACAATCTTATCTTCATTATCCTCTTGTAACTATGGAGTAAAGATATCATTTTTTAGCTTATTTCTTTCATGGATGACACCTTCATCTTCATCTAAAGTGAACTCAAATTTTTGAATTTCAAAACTCAAAATTTGATAAGCTAATGAAAATTTTGATTGTCTATCCTATTCTTTCTCTTGGTGACTTAACATCTGACAATACTACTGAAAATTTCCTTCAAACTCAAAAGACAAATCATAAGTTTCTACATCAAGATGTTGATCTATTTCATTATCAACGAAAGAAGAAACTTTTGTCTGCTAGAAATTTTCCTGAATATCTTGACAACTAGCTTCTATTATTCCATGATGATCAAAAGATAACTTGAACAAAGCTTCTTCAATTTCATCATACATTAAATCCTGATCATAAATTTACATTCGCATAGGATGAATAATATCATAAAACTTTCCACAAAATCTTTCTATCAATACTATAGAAGGGTAAGTTTTCTTATCATTTTTACAAAATGCTACATAGAAATCCTTAAGCAAGCATAAACTAGCAAATGGAAATCCTTCATACCATGATCTTGTATTGTCCTCTAAGACCATTGTCCTAAACATATATTCATTAAGAAATCCTCATGAAACTCGACTCCAAGTATACATACATGCATGTGGAGCTTGATTAAATGAAGAGCAACATTTTCTCCTATTTTATATTTGAATATTGGGAGATAGGTGAACCAATCAACATGAGGCATAGGATTTCGAAATCCAGGAATAGGATACCTATCCATAGGAGCATACCTGGCAGTTTTTCTTACAATTCAACCCATCTTGAAAGAAAAAAATATAAGTCACCCAGGATTTCTTGAAACTACTAACCTTTGAACAGTGAAGTCGCTATGAAAGTTTGATCTTCTCGATCCTTGAAAATTTAAGATGTCAAGTGAAATATGTACAACATTTTTGACGTCCAACTATTTTTCACCATCAACAATTAGATTTGATCCGTGTCATTCACATTGAGGAAAATGTGACCTCTCGCTCCCCGGAAACGACGTCACTATGTTAACACCGTATAATTGAACTTCTAGGCTGAGAAATTGTTTACAAGGGTAACCACAAACCACTTACAAGCTAGAATCTAGCCCTTCTAGCTTTAGAGAGGGCTCTATATATAGAGTTTTTTAGTCAATTAATTGTGTGAGAATTTCATATCTTACGCTAATTTTTAAGAACAGAAAAAATAGGATTTTTTTAATGTTTTGATGGTAGGTGTGAGGAAAGTCCATTGTACATGGAGTAACTTTTAGTTGATGTTTTCAGTGAATAGGTAAAATAATGAAAGGTTCTTGTAGCATGAGAGAGATATGTATTCCTTCTTATGTTTTTTTATTAGGTTCATTGTAGGAGAGTAAGCAGTAGAATGGTGGACAAATGACACATAAAAAATCTAGCTATTACATGTCATTTAAGAGGAAACACATTTATTGTTTAGGAAACTAAAACAGAGCGCTATAATAGTGAATTTTGAGATAATTCTTCGTTTATCTAAACAAGAAGAGATATATTCATGGCATAATAATTCCAATAATAAACTTACATCACACAGAAACACATAATCATAATGACTAACGCAAGAATTCCTTCAACATATCACTTCTACCTTCTTATATTCACTAAAAATATTTGAAAAATACAAAATACATGTGTCGTTCTTCACACATAGACCAACCAAACCATTTTTTCATGTTTTATTCTTATTAAAGACATTTAGTTACATGAAAACTAAAGGACCAGATACAATGTTTATGTTATTGAATAAAATATGAAGATAAACTAAATCATGTAAACATCATTGACTTAAAGCTTGATAAATTTTAGCAACATCAAGTTTCAAAAATCAGACTTATCCACATCCCTATGCTTATCTTGATCCCTAACATCATTCTAGGAGTTCCAAAAATAATCAAAACACAAAACATGCCTGAGTGATGAATTGTGCAGTAGTTGCGCAACCATGTGTACTAGATTTCTAGCTCAACACAGTTACAAGATGTACTAGATGAAACCAAACTGATGGGTACATTGGAGATGATGTCATGTCAGTATAGGACCCACTAGATTCTCCTTTCTATGCATGCAGACCCTAGAAAATACTTGTCACCACTTGCACAACGAACTTCAAATTCAAAGTCTACGTGTCATTTCCCACTCCAAAAATATTATGATGTTCAAAAATTCATCACAAACACCTTATAACCCCTGATATGCATCAAAAATTTAAAAACTTTCATAGTTTCCAAAAAAAAAGGATGACCTCTTGTGATTGCAAAATGAGCCCTCAGCTACACAGATGTTGACCTTCAGCAAAATGTAGAAGAGTATATGAAAAAAAATGAGTAATTTCATTCATGAAACCTGGCCACCTCCTCCTCTTCCTGCTTCATGATGGCTTGGCCTTGTTGGAGGTTGTTTTGACTTCCTTAGCTGGCTTGGAGATTGCTTTGACTTCTTTAGTTGTTTGTAATATTGTAGGTAGACTGTTAGGTGATTGTTTGATCTTGTTGAGTTGCTTCTTAGCCCTTGCCAGTTTTTGTTTCATTAGCCTCAATCTTCTCCTCATAATTAGATTTCTTATGTAATAGTTCTTTAGTTGTTTGTGTAGGGGAAGAGTCCATTTCCTAAATACTTTGGCTTTGTCAACTATGTCCAAAGCTTCTGCAACTCGAACATCATCTTTTGAGATGGTATCATTGGTGGCCCTTTTGTAGATTTCATTCTTCTCTATTATCTGAACAACTTATCTTTGGAAGACTTCAATCTCCTTAAACAACCTCTGATACTCCTTCCATTCATCAAACTCTAGCTTCTTTGTTGTTTGAAAGGTTTCTTTCATCTACTCTTTCCATTTATTTATTGACCTTATCCTAGGCTTTCTTAGCTTCACGTTGGTTTCTCTTACCTCCTCTATGTCAACCACCTATTTTCCTTTATCCTAGGTTGTAGGACTAGGAGGCCTCAAGGACAAATCACTTTCTTTATGTTGGGCTGCTTCTTCTACTATGTGCCTGAGCTCTCGATTTTCTTTCTACAAATAATTAATTTTACAATGAGATTTATCCAGGTAGTCCTGTAATTTTGTAATTTCAAGCTCTTTGTCCTCCATTTGAACATCTTTTTCATCCCCTGCACCTTGTTCTAGCATATCCTTTGAGATATCAACTTGAGGATTTGGCTCCTCAATTAACTTCTTTGTAGAAAATGTAGTCCCCAATCTAGTCCCCGGCCTATGTATAAATTCTGCTTCTTCCACTGGTATCTTTCTTTTCCCTTTGCTTGTTGCTTTCTTATCCCTCCTTGTTTCCTTAATTGTCTCTGTAGCTTTAGGTACCTCTGTCTCTTTAGCTTTGGGTTCTTCTTCGTATGGTTCCATGGGAATAATGTCTACATGAGCCAACAAAACTGAGCCTTACAAGAAACCATCCCAATACATTTTCCTTTTCTCTAACTCATGCAAAACTTACAATTTGATCAATGCAAAGTGGAATAATCTAGGAAAGTGTTTTTCTCCTTTGGAATGTACCGTTTTTGCCATCTTACACATGCTTTTGAACATGTAATAATGTAATTGCAGGCTCCTCTTAGCAGCGAAATTCATAAGAAACCAAATGTGATACTGGTACACCTTGTTGAAACGACCATCACATGTAAAATATCTTTGTATAACCTTCAACAATTGACTGTAGTGGCTCAACAAGTAGCCCTTTGGAAACGTGATGTCACATTTTTCCTTGTATTGAGGTTTTAAAAATTCTTCAAAATAAGAAGCATCTAACTCCTTTCCTTTAAACCAACTCTCACCCTATAAAGGAATCTTTGTATCTTGAGAAATAGTTTCTTTAGGCACTATAAACTCTAAATCCCCAATTTTATTCTTGTTACCTTTAAAATTCAAGGAAAACATGCTAGCAAACTGGAAATGGTGGCCATGCATTTGGATTTTCTTACAAAAACCCATGCACCCTGTCTGTTCGAAAGCCACTCAGATTGTAGGGTCAAAGTTCACTATCTCTAAGCTTCTAGGATTAATATGGACTACCTCTCCTCCCTTTTCTTTTCTTTTTATCCGTGGGCTTTCCATATGGCTATAAAAATTACAACGCATGCTTTTAAATTTGTCTTCATGGAACACCCCAAAAATGTGGTGAAAAGGTTGATAGAAAGCACACTGGATGATGGGAAAGATGAAAACACGATGCAAAGAGGTGAGTAATAGGGCTTTCACTGGATTTAAATGAATTTGCATCTTCGGAAAACCTTTACGCCATAACAACCTTGTTACAATGCCATGTAGTGATGTACGTGATGTATGTGAAGGAAATCGTGCCAATGACCATGAAAATTTGATTGGAGGCTCTATGTATAGGACCACCTCTACTCATTCTAATCAACACACAAATCTTAAGCACTTTAAACTCCTTGAACGGAGACCCGTAAACACATAGGGCTTTGCACATCAATTATGCAACAAATGCACACAAACTTTACCAATGATTGTCTAATGATTTTGAAAGGAAACTTGTGGTTGGAGTATACGTTCCCTACCTTAGGAAACAGGAAAAGCTTGATTGGACATAGTGAGAGACTAGCCTCTAACCTCTGTAAGGAGCTTAAAACAGTTTCGTAGCAGTTGCACTGCAACTTGGTAGTTGTAGGATTTGTGAAGCTATTACGTAGCAACCTTCGACACTTCAATGAACCTGCCTTCGAACCTCTGCCTAACTGATCTCGGCCTGGTGCTATGTAACCTACCAAAATTGCCTCTGAGTGCAGACCTTCTTTGGGTACGAACTAGGAATTGGAGATAGAATGAGCGCAATCATGAACAAAAATCTGAAAATGTGTGCCTTCGTATGTTTTGTTTTGATCATTGGGTGTAAAATTTTGGTAAAGGGTGTAATAATTATGAATTAGGAACGACAATAATGAGTTTTGGATGTAGGGGGATGTAATGGTAGTGACGATGAGAGGTGATTTGAGGGAGACGAGTGTGCATATGATGGTAAGTGATGAATGAAGGATAGTATAAGGGAATCATGAATTATAAATGCTAGATTGTGATTAATAATTTATGAATGGTTTTAACTCATGATAATTCGACCATGAAATAAAACCCCTTGAACCTTCAATGACTCTAGATGAGAAATAACCTTATGACCCTCTCAAGGACATAGACTCTTTCATATTTAACTTTGTCTTTAAGGACCCTCTATAACATGGAATTATAACAGTGACCTTAGATAATGATGTTTTAGACTATGACAACAATAGTTCATAGGCTAAACTGTGATCCCCAAAATGAATAGAAAAGAGGCAAAGACAATTTGATCCCTAGACCCTAGGACCCTAACACATCTGAAAATCCAATTATACAGTTACAACATAGTGTCCATGTTTTAGAAATTTTTTCATGCTATTAGAGGTTATAACTTTACAAGGTTTCTTTGGATACCTCTACACTTGATTTCCTTTCCTTTTAGGAAAAATATTATGAAAATATCTTGAAAATTGAGGGCCATCATTCCCAATTATTGTAATAATTAAACACCTGATAGAAAATCAACATCACCCATTTGCATTGCAATCATGGGGCTATCCAAAAATTACTTCCCCATATTCAACTTAATACTATTGCACTTCCTTGAGCAATTTTTGGTACCTCCATCTGTAATTATTACTTGAAATTTTGATGTTGGATATACAAAGCAATTAAGTTTTGCTAGTTCGTAATAGGTGAAGTTATGGGTACTACATGAATCAATCAATATTGTTACCTTTTTCTTTTTTATATATCCTTCTATCTTGAGGGTTTTTGGAGTACTCATGTCAACCAATTCATAACAATATATTGTCGCAGTATTCTCTTCTAGATCTGGATCTAGTGACAGTTCCACTTCTCGATCTTCTTCATTTTCAAAAAAAACTTCTCACTACATTTATGCCCGTTATTATACCGGTTGTCATAGCTGAAACATAAGCCCTTTTCTCTTGTTTCATCCATTTGTTGATGTGTCAACCTTATCAGTTTAGTAGAGGAAGCATGATTTTCTTTATAGTTATTAGCAACCAATTTTCTAGTGGACATATGCTTACTTTCAACTTTCCTTGCTAGTCTACAAAAATGCTCTAGACGTTTGTGTTCAAAGAGACACACCTCATGTTCGTCGCTTTCCTTTAAAATTCTCATAAATAGGTCTAAAAATTATGTTCTAAAATGTTATTTACCTTGAGACTCAACTTTTGGAATTGTTGAATATCCTCTATAATTGGACCTTTTTCTCGAAGAATTGAATAAAAAATATATTACTCTTAATATCCCCATAATGTGCTCCTTTGTAAAAAGAGACCAAGATACCATAGAATCCCTTTTACTTTCACAAATCCACTAATGCCATACATGTTGATCATGCTCTAAAAACATGGTGGCAATATTTACCTTACGTAAGAATGTTACATAGTGTATATCAAAGTGTTTCTCCATCTAGAGTATCCATGTTATACGATCATTACTATGAAACTTCATCATATTGATCTTCGTAATGTAGTAGTTTTTTGTGTTGGCTTCAAACACTGATGACCTAGATCTTACGGTGAAAAAATATGATTATGGTTTTGTGATTCAATATATGTGCTCTCCAACTATGATATAATACTCCCCATAGTTGATTGAGTTCCAACACAATTGTTTTCCTTATTTTCATGATTTCTTTGGATCTCAATATCCCTTGCTCAAATAGAATCTTTTCCAAAGTATTCATATAATTTGTATTTCTTCCTTATCCTCATTCATCTTCTTTTTCATTTCATCCAAAATTTCTCTTTTAAGGTTTTCTTGAAAACCTAATAAATCTAGTTTTATCTAAATCCAAGCTTTTATTATCCATATCATGAAAATTGAGAAATATTTCAGTAAAAATATAGTTTTTTGTTGTGATTTTTACCGAAATATTTCTGAGTTTTGAAATCTAGTTTTTCTGGAAAACTACCATCCATTTCATTAACTTTATTTTCTAATTAGGAGAACCTAATTTCTAAGTCTTCACTTTTTTCATGAATCTTAAATGAGTTTTCCATAATTTTGTTGGTGTCGTAACTTTCCTTGGAGACATAATATTTTAGTACTTCTATTTATCAAAACTTTTAGTCACAAAAAATGATGTCACTCTTAAATTATGTACCTTTAAAAACTTTAATTTAGAGGATATATGAATGGCTAATTTTTTTTTATATAACTATGAAATTTCAACCTTTCTTAATCTAGAATTTCAACCTATAATATTTTGATGTCTCTTATTTGCAATTCCATGTTGAAACCGTAATTTCACCTATGCATTTATTGCAGCGTTGTTCCGGAAAACCACTTCAGAAAACAGCCAGTTCATTTTGCACCACCTTTCAGCAAAAGTTGTATTTGTCAGAGGGCCTCCGAACACACCGACTAAATGACATGCATCCTGTGTACGAACCAAATACTGCCCATTCCGCGGACTGTAAACATCGTTTGGGTTGTGTGGCTTGTGTGGTTGTAGGACCCGAATTGCGTCCGATCAAGTCAACGGACATGGATCTCATTCAACCTGCCAGAACATTAGTTTTGTTTTTACCGCACGTTTCATTTAATGCATTTAATACTTTGTCATAGTCTTAGGTAAAATATTTAAAGTTTTCATATAGCATGTATTTTGTTGTTAACCCATATATATTGTGTATGCGTTGACTTTATATAGTTTTTTTGCACATGGGATGAGAAGTAAAAGGGTTCGCAGCAGCGAATAAAGAACATGGGGAACACAGCAGTGTAAAAAGAGAAAATACTCCTGACAGTGAATGAAATTTGGATTCCTTCTTACAGGTGCTTGTAGTTGTTTGTTGAAATGACTGGGAAGGCAATGTAATTTTTTTTTATTTGAATATGAAATGTGAAATCCCCAGCATTTCGAATGTAATGAAAAATTTCACACAGGAGTGAATGTGAAAAATTTTTCTTTAGTAGTAAATCCATGTAAGAATTTTTATTCTATAGCAGTAAATGTAAAAACTTTTCACACAGCAGTGAAAGAAGATTTTACACGGCAGTGTAAAATCATTTGTAAAAGAGGCAGGGTAATTTTTTTTTGGTGAAAGTTCTTGGTAAATCCCTCTGAGAGAGAGGAAGAAATATGTATCAGGATTTTTATTAATGAATATAAAGGTTTTATTGGTGTGAAAAATCTATGTTCTCAGAAATTTTATTTGCTTCCCTGTGCAAAAGATCCTGAGGAGAAAAATAGAGCATTGCTTTGTATTCAGTTAATTTTTTGTTTTTGGGATTTTACCAGAAAAATCCCCAACAGTGGTATCAGAGCAGATCTAGGCTCTTTGAAGGTGTAAAGAAGCTGAAGGAAGGTTCCTTTTGTTGCAGCAGTAAATCTTCTCCAGCAAAGTGAAGTCTTAGGCAAAAGAATTCAGGTATTCCTCAAAGTTTTTTTTGTGTTACTACTGAAGAAACAGTCAGTATTTTAAATACACAGTCAAGGATTTAGAAGCATAGCTGAGAGTGCTAGAATGGCCAGCACTAGCACCAGCATGGGTATGTTTAATCCTCAATTCCCACAGTTCAATGGGAAAAACTATGACTATTGAGCAATAACCATGAGAGCCCTGTTTGCCGGTCAAGATTTATGGGAATTAGTTCAAGATGGTTTTGAAGAACCAGCAGATGAAAATGAGTTTAATAGATTAACTCAGGCAGAGAAATATCTATTAAAGAGAAATAGGAAGAAGGATTCAAAAGCCCTTGTATTTTTGTATCAAGCAGTGGACCAGAGTGTGTTTCCAAGGATAGCAGCAGCTAAGACATCCAAAGAAGCATGGCAAACTCTCAAGACAACCTATCAAGGCATGAAGAAAGTAAAGACAGTAAAACTACAGTTGTTGAGGAGAGATTTTGAGAATCTGAACATGAAAGAGTAAGACAATATTGACTCATTCTTCACACATTTGATTGGATTGGTCACACAGATGAGGACTCATGGAGAAGTTCTTGAAGAAAGGAGGATTGTGGAGAAACTATTGAGGGTCCTACCCTCAAAGTTTGATGCGATTGTCACCACCATAGAAGAAACAAAGGATCTCTCAAACTTTTCAGTTGATGAACTCCATGCATCACTGATAACACATGAGCAGAGGTTGAGTAGAAATGAAAACTCATCTCTAGAGCAAGCCTTCAAGACCCATATGTCCTTTGGAAGACAAAGAGGTCAAGGCAGAGGAAACAAGAGAGGAAGAGGGAGAAGCCAAAATAGAGGTGGAAGGAATTGTCGAGCAAATGATCAAGGAAGAGACAGCAATCTAAATCAGAACCAAGGCCAAGGCAGCAGCCAACAATGTGGACATCATCATGCTTAAGGACAAAGGTATGAAAAATCCAATGCCAATGTTATTATTGTAAAAAATATGGGCACTATGCCAGTGAATGTAGGAAGAAACAACATGATATGAGTAATAGACCAAATGCCAATATCACTAGAGAAAATATCAGCCAAGACAATGTGTTGATAGCTTGTAACATTGCTGAAACAAAGAGTGATGATATATGGTTTTTAGATTCGGGTTGTAGCAACCATATGACAGGAAACATAGCCCTGTTTTCTGCTTTAGATCAAAATGTGAAATCATAAGTCACACTT
>APFE030088344.1:32433-50512 GCA_000404065.3 Pinus taeda
TTTGAACAGGTGTCCTACAAAAGCAGTGATGAATAGAGTGCCGGAAGAAGCATGGAGTGGGAGAAAGCAAGGAGTCACCCACATGAAAGTTTTTGGATGTGTGGCTTATGCACATATTCCAGATCAGCTAAGGAGGAAGTTAGACGGCAAAGGGGAGAAATGTCTTTTCATTGGATACAGTGAGGAATCCAAAGCTTACAGGTTGTATATCCCATCTACCAAGAAGTTTTTCGTGAGCAGAGATGTTCAATTCATTGAATAGGAAGCTTGGGATGGAAGCATAGAGAAAACAATGAATGTTAAAAACTGTTTTTCTCATGATGAAGATGATGAGGAGATGGCTGAAATACATCCCCAAACAGCAGCGGCAACACAAGGACAGCAAGGAACACCCTTGAGGATAAATGAAAGTGCTTCTCCAAGCACACCACAAAGTGGAAATTCAAGTGCATCTTCAAGCACTTGCACACTGAATGAAAGAGGTAAGAAATTCAGAAATTTAAGTGACATTTATGATGAAAGAATGAATTCCTTATTTGCCTTGTATTGTCATGTTGATCACCCTATTCATTTCGAAGATGCAATTAAATATAAGAAATGGATAGAAGCTATGGATGAGGAAATGAATGCCATAGAGAGAAATAAAACATGGGAGTTGGTTGAGTTACCAAAAGGTAAAGAAGTCATTGGAGTCAAATGGGTCTATAAGACCAAGTGCAATGCTGGAGGCAAAATTGAAAGACACAAGGCAAGGCTGGTTGTCAAAGGGTACAAGCAGCAGTATGGGAGAGATTATGAGGAAAATTTCGCATCGGTTGCAAGAATGGAAACCGTGAGAGCAGTGCTGTCCATAGCAGCACAAAACAAGTGGAAAGTTTACCAAATGGATGTGAAGTCATAATTCCTAAATGGAGTGTTAAAGGAGGAAGTCTATATTGAACAGCCTCTAGGCTATGAGAAGAAAGGCTAAGAGCACAAAGTGTGCAGATTGAAGAAAGCTCTTTATGGGCTAAAGCAAGCACCAAGAGCATGGTACAGTAGGATAGACTCCTATTTACTAGAGAATGGATTGAAAAAGTGTGAGGGAGAACCCACAGTTTACATCAAAGAAAAAGATGGTAAATTGGTATTTGTTGTGTTATATGTTGATGATGTGATTTTTACAGGTAATGATGATTACCTTATTGAAAATTTCAAAGCAGTCATGAAAGAGGAATTTGAAATGACTGACATGGGTTTGCTGAGATACTTCTTAGGAATAGAAGTAGATCAAAATAAAAATGGAATTTTTATCTCACAAGCAAAATATGTAAATGAAGTGTTGGGCAGATTTAATATGCATGAGTGCAAGGAAGCAATCACTCCCACAGTAATGGGATTAAAACTCAACAAAGGGGACAATAGCAAGGATTTTGATCCTAGCTTGTACAAGAGTATAGTTGGCAGCCTTATGTATTTAACTGCAACTAGACCTGACATAATGTTTGCTGTTAGTTTAATTTTCAGATTTATGGAGAGGCCAAAAGAAGCACACTGGCAGGTAGCAAAAAGGATTCTGAGGTATGTTAAAGGTACTAAAAGGTTTGGCATCTTATATACTGTCTCAGAATGTTCAAATTTAGTTGGATACACTTATAGTGATTGGGCTGGAAGTGTAGATGATCAGAAAAGAACTTCTGGTTATGTTTTTCACATGGGTTCAGGAGCCATTTCATGGGCTTCTAAGAAGCAGTCCATTGTAGCATTGTCTACAGCATAGGCAGAATATGTGGCAGCTACAGCAGCAGCATGTCAAGCAGGTTGGATGAGAAGGATGTTGAGGAGCTTAGGCCAAGAGCAGGCAAAAGCAACAGTGATTTTTTGTGACAATAGCTCAGCTATTGCATTATCAAAGAATTCAATGTTTCATAAGAGAACGAAACACATTGACACAAGGTTTCATTACATCAGGGAATTGGTGAGCAATGGAGAAATTGTCTTAGAACATTGCAGGACTCAGGAATAGGTAGCAGACATTTTGACCAAGCCATTGGACTAGAAAAGCTTCAAGTTTTTGAGAAAATGTTTGGGTATGACTGAATGCCCAGTAGTTGAAATTAAAGGGGAGTGTTGAAACCGTAATTTCACCTGCGCGCATTTATTATAGCGTTGTTCCGGAAAACCACTTCAGAAAACAGCCAGTTCATTTCGTACCACCTTTCAGCAAATGTTGTATTTGTCAGAGGGCCTCCGAACACGTCGACTAAATGACACATGTCTTGTGTACGAACCAAATACTGCCCATTCCCAAGACATTAAACATCGTTTGGGTTGTGTGGCTGTAGGACCTGAATTGCGTCCGATCAAGTCAACAGACATGGATCTCATTCAACCTGCCAGAACATTAGTTTTGTTTTTACCGCACGTTTCATTTAATGCATTTAATACTTTGTCATAGTCTTAGGTAAAATATTTAAAGTTTTCATACGACATGTATTTTGTTGTTGTTAACCCATATATATTGTGTACGCGTTGACTTTATATAGTTTTTTTGCACATGGGATGAGAAGTAAAATGGTTCGTAGCAGCGAATAAAGAACATGGGGAACACAGCAGTGTAGTGTAAAAAGAGAAAAGACTCTCGAGAGTGAATGAAATTTGGATTCCTTCTTACAGGTGCTTGTAGTTGTTTGGTGAAACGAATGGGAAGGCAATGTAATTTTTTTTTATTTGAATATGAAATGTGAAATCCCTAGCATTTCGAATGTAATGAAAAATTTCACACAGCAGTGAATGTGAAAATTTTTTCTTTAGTAGTAAATGCATGTAAGAATTTTTATTCTACAACAGTAAATGTAAAAACTTTTCACACAGCAGTGAAAGAAGATTTTACACAACACTGTAAAATCGTTTGTAAAAGAGGCAGGGTAATTTTGTTTTTGGTGAAAGTTCTTGGTAAATCCCTCTCAGAGAGAGGAAGAAATATGTATCAGGCTTTTTATTAATGAATATAAAGGTTTTATTGGTGTGAAAAATCTATGTTCTCAGAAATTTTATTTGCTTCCTTGTGCAAAAGATCCTGAGGAGAAAAACAGAGCATTGCTCTGTATTCAGTTAATTTTTTGTTTTTGGGATTTTACCAAAAAAATCCCAACATTCCGTAGGTCTAGTCAAAACTTCTATGATCTAGTCAAAACTTATGTGCCAAGAGAAATTTATGATAACTTTTCCAAAACTTCCTTATTATTTTTTATTTTTTTACCTATTCTCAATATAAAACTTCAAAATCATTTTTTAAAATACACTGTTCAGCATGGATGGAATTAGACATGGGTGAGCCTCAGACTCAAAACTAACAAACTAAATTACCAATTCACTGTAATTTTATAAGTTTAACCGATTGCAGCGATGGAGCAGCAGAAGCCTTGCCAATCTATTACCCACCTCTGCTTGATGTACGACTGGTGGACCGGATGTTGCTGCATCAACTACCTCCTGTTAATAAAAATCGGAGTAGTCTACCGAGGCTGTAGAATGGCTCGGTTTCCATTGCTGGCCGGAAAATCGTCCGGCTCCGGCCACCGGAAACCATTCTGCCCTCTGCCACCATCCCACAACTCCACCACCCCGCCACCCTGCCCTAACAGTCCTGACATTCCCGATTGAAGCTCTGACAAAAAAATCGTCTTGCAGGTGCCTGACATCCCCTGACCAATCGGATCAGGGACGAGCTGGAGTATTATGACCAATGCTGGATTACTCACCCGCGTTACTCTTTGACCCGTCCCAGCGCTCTCCTGCTCTCGCGCTTCTTCCCGCTCTGCAGCACTCAGCAGCTCCCCCGAAACCAGGTATTCTTCTGAACCCCAGCAATTTCACTCTGTTGTCCGGGTAATTTCTCCAGAATCTTGAGGGCTCGTTGGCTCCCTAATTATATATCAAAAATATTACCTGATTTTCTGATGAATAATAGCGCGAAGGTGGTCCATACCATATAGACCAAAGCCAGCTTGCTAACCTGCTTCGTCTTCATCTCTGCAAAATGTGCCAGAGACTCTGTGGAGCGATAAAGTTTGTAACGGTTAACGAGATTTTTCCACTTGCGTTTACACTGCTCTGCGCTTCTTTTGTATCCCTTGGCCTTCATTTTCCCCGCGATAATCTCCCACAGGGTCTTATTTCTTTTTGTTTGCGTGAAATCCTTTTCCAGCTCTGCCCTGATGGCGATGAATTCCCTCGTCTCCTGATGACCCCATTGAGGGATTCTGTCATCTTTCCTCTTCAATTGAGCTTGATTCATCTCTGCCTCCATTGAAGGTGACTGCAATGGCAATGCAACCACTGTAGTCATGTTGTCCCCTGATGAATAGTATTTAAATAAAAAAAATTGGACATGTGTGGGTCATAACTTCTAGCATTCCATCATATGCTTTCATCAGTATGGTTTATTATTGTCTTCACTGTGCACTGTGTGTCTTCTGGTTTATTATTACAAGAAAAGTTCTTCAATGTCAAACAAGACACATGAATCAAATTTTCAAAAGATAAGGTAGAAAGGACACAAGGAAACCAAAGGGTAAGAACCCGTGTTGTCTGTCAAATTATGATATTCATTTTTATTCAGTGAGGTATGATGGTTTTTCTCAGTCATATTGATCAGTGAAGCATGATGCCACTGATAACACTGAGAAAATTCAGTTTTTGAGACTGTAAATCATTTAGGATCATTTTGATAAGTCGTGTTCAACATATACTGTTGTTTCAATGCCCCTCTCAAAGTAGACCAATTAGGCAAACAGAAGATATTTTAAAGTGTTATCATCTGACTATGGCTAGAGAAAAGATCAAGTTACACATACCATATAACTACAACAGGCAGTGAAATGTAAAATAATAATAGTGAGCTTAAAATTCAAAACCTTTCTGCATAGCATTCACAAGTCCTACCATCTCAACATGCTCACCCATTTAAAGGGTTGGTTGCTGATGGGAATTTATAGTGAATCCCACAGTCAACAGAATAGATTCCAGAGAATAAATATATATTGCTAGCTTTCAGTTTGGATCAAGGACAGTACAGAACATCCGATGTGAACCCTCTGATTTCTGGATAATTTCTTTTCTGCATTTCCTAAAGCCCACTAGAGCAAAGCAAAACCATAAGTTTAGAAAATTCAGAATATTGAACTACTCTATCAAGAAGAAAGTTCCGGCCAATATTAGTATCTTCTAGGAAGGGCTTTAATTATCATTGATTGCTGGGGTGGACTTCTGTTTTTTGGCTTCTCTAGTTTCTATCTGTGCAGGCAGTACTATTTATGAGTTTATAAACTGAAAAACTGTTTTAAGTGTGGTAGCTTTAATTTCTCTTCTTTTACACTTTTCATTTAATTCACAATAAAAAAATTAACAGGAGAATCTGGTACACAAATCACTTACTGCACTTATATGGTGATGTGATGAATGTGGAATGCCCTTGAATGATTAGCCTAGGGTATTTTATTGGAGAATTTGGGAAGGGAGATTATTCATTGGTTTGTAATGGTTAGAGTAGATTCTGGAAGATAACAAATGGATAATATTTGAATGGGGGAGGTTGAGATGATTCCCATGCTTCATGTACTTGGGAGTTGAGTTTAGTAGCATAGAGTTGCTGAGAAACTAGTGTTTTAGAGAAGAAGAAACGAAGCATTGATCAAAATAGAGTTGAAGATGCCCAAGGTAACAAGCTGCTCAAATTTACATCCTTGGTGAGTGCTTTTCACGTTAATGTGGTTAGAACGGTAGTACTGTTGTTTAATTGGACTTTTAACCTCCTGAGTCCCAAATCCCTTGGATCTTATTCTAGGGAAAGCTTTTCTTTGGCTACATCGATTGCTCTCCAGACTTATTATGAAGCTCCTGACAAGTGGCAAGAACTGATTTAGACTAATCTAATTTCATCTTAATTGCAGTCACTTGGAAGCCATTTCTTTCAGCCAATCCAATTGTTCTAATCTCTAAAGCTTTGTTGAAACTATCGGTCCTGATGAAGTGTTTTAACTTACCACTTGATCTAGTAGTAGTCCCTTAGGAGCCCCTCCTAGGAACCCTGCTAAATTGAGCGATAACAGGTCTGATGGTTTATCTGGTTATTAAATCCATCTAGGAAGATGCACACACAGCAAATCTGTCCAGGAAGATCCATACATAGCAAGTCTCTCTCTCTCTCTATGAAATTTTGGTGGGCTGGTCACCACAATTCCAGGCTGAGGAAGTCTCAAGGAAGTGGGAGGATGCCGAGACCTAGTCTAACGTATAGCAACGAGGTGTTTGAGGTTGTCTAGAGGCCGCAGGGCTGAAGTTTGTTGAGCATCTTATCATTATTACGGGTTCCTACTAAGGTTGTTTTTAGGGCAGCGATGCAGCATTAAACCTATCCCAAGGAAGCGAAAACCTTATCCAGATCTTCTGGGATCAGGCAAGACCTTAAAAACCATCTGTGACACATACATGTTCAGATTTGGATAACAGAGCATCCAAACAACCTTCCTAGGCAGTGGCTTTCCCCCTGAGACGGCAGTAATGCCAGCACAGCAAGGGCTAGGAATATTATTGTACGGCAAGAAGAATTTTGGTAGGAAGGGTTTGTCACAAACCCTCCTAAGCAGCATAACAAGTCTCGGAAACAGTACCAAGAATCCTGAAAGATTTACAACTGATAAACTGTGAGTTTCTAAGTAACAGTATAGCAAAATATAGTTGGTTGTGTTAGAATAATTACTACAGTTCTGTTATTAAATTATTAGGACTGTACAAGACAGAATTTGTAGAGTGAAGTGTTGGGCATATTACTCATTTCGTATCATTGAACTGGTATCATGTGCCTGAGTTATCAATGCAATTGAATGTGGAATTGTGACCTAACTGGTGGAGGGTTGTAATCTACTGTTTATTGTGAGCTAACTGGTGGAGAATTGTACTCTATTGTTTATTGTGCACTTAATATCACTACTGTCTAAGATTGGAATTAAATACAGTCATCTGGGTGACTATGGTTATATGTTTTTTATAACCCTAAGGGAAAAATGACCCTAGGATACTATAGGTGATCTCTTGAAAATGTAAGTAAACACAAAATCACACCAAGGTTGGTGTGTGCTGCTACATGCATGCTCTATCCAATGTCGAATAGGGTTGATATAATCAGCACCTCCAATATATGAATTACCTACTCATTACCATGTATTACTTGATGAGAATAGTTTTACTGTGGATGATCTTCAGATTTTGGTCCATGCATTATCTTATGTGTAAGAAACAATGCTTGATGTTTTTATTTTGATGTTACAACCCAATTCTATTGAGGTTTTGACTCTAACTGTGTATTTGTTTGGTTGTGGGTATCAAAGGAGTACAACGGCAATATCTTCAGGTAGGGTGTTAATCTTTAAAGGACTGTAATTTGTTTCTCCTTTACAATGGAAATGCCAGTAGTTAAATTTATATCTAGTCTGATTATTATGTGTTTGATGATGTGCAGTTGCCCCAATAAATTATGCACATTTAGCTGCAACCCAGATGCAGAAATTCTTGAAGGCAGATGAGCTTTCTGAAACAGCTTCCCGATCAGGAAGAGCTGAAGGGTCAACTGCATCTGGAGGAGCACATGTCCCTGAACTCCCTACTCTGCACCAAAACGTTTGCCACACAATGTTCTTCTGCTGAATCTTACATAATTTTTTCTTCCCTCCATTCATTCATTTAATTCATTTAAACAACAATACTCTGATGAAATTGTCAACAGAGCTGAAATTATAATTGCATCTATGTATGCTTTTATAATCCAGTCTCTCCAACCGTCCCAAAACCTTGGGATGTGAAATCTGATTTTACAGTGCACATCACTAATGATACATGAACAATAAATTTTGATGTATGTAAGGTGAATCTTACTGGGTTGATCAATTGTTGAGTGACAATTCTTGGATGATGATTTGTTATTTTTCAAGAAGTGCCATAAATAATGCAAGAAAAATGTGCATGTCCACGTGTTTGTCTTTAAATTACTTTCAACAATGTTCATAATTGAGATGAATCCTTTAATTTGGACTGAATTTCTTTTTCTTTTGGATTTCATTTCATGGGAAAAAAGGTTGACATATTACGTATTTTTTCCTGAACTTCTCAACGTGCTTAAAAAGAGTTTATAATAAAACCTTGAATTAGATTAAAGTGTTTAAATACTACACTATGTAAATTAAGTATTGAATCATCCAAATCTTAAACTGCAAGATTCTTGTCAGATTTATGGCAATCAAGAGGGTACTTCTGTTATGAGATTAGCTTATTGTGTCCAAGAGGGTTCATTCTGCTACAAGATTAGCTCACTTTGTCTTTGGAAAATTTTCAGAACCTATTTGTTGAACATTCAGTCCTAAGGTTGAATCTGAAATATAACTTACAGTGGTATATTTTACTTCTGTCCAACCAAATATACAATGTAGTCCAATAAAATACACTGATCAATTGTACTTCCAAGCTAAATATTTTCCCAACATGAATCCTAGGATTCAATATATTTTAATATTATTTAATTGTAACAATTTTATTTCAGCTATAAAACCGCCCAATTATCTTTTATGTTTGTTAAATCAGCTAACTGTTCATGATAGATTTGGATACCAGACAACCCTATAAACTACTCATTTAAAATGATGACATTATACGCTGCAAGTATAAAAAAATTGGACGGTCAAACACCCTCACATATACATAAGAATGAAGTTACAAGTACACACTGGTAATGTATTACAAGTTGATACATGATACTCTGAGCTTTTCACATGCTAGGACTCTCCAATGTTTTCCAAACCCTAGGTAGGGTGGCAACTATCAATAACAAACCCTAACCAGTAATACAAAGGTCTACAAGGCATTCCACCAAGCTGTCCAAACACCCGAAAGACTCCACAACAAGCTAGCATGAACACTAACAAGTCCATCCCTAATATTTCACCAAGCTTGCCAAATACAATATCTTTAAGCAAAGTGCTCCAAGTGTCCTCTAGGTTTCAACCGATGGTAGGCGTCACACCATGCATAAAGCACCCTCAAACACGATGCAAACATTTTCAGAAAAAAAAAAAACCAAGAACTCTACCACCGACCAACACCATTGATTACTGTATTAACTTGACAGCACCAAATAAATTTGAACCAATGATAATTTTTCCTTGGATTGAAATGTTGCTTACAATAGTTAAATATGGTTTTTTTTCCTTGGATTGAAATGTTGCTTACAATAGTTAAATATGGTTGTCTAACTCTTCTAGGTTTTGTTTTCTTTGTCAGAATCTAGGTATACAAGTTTGGATGAGATTGTGATCTTACCCTTGTGGATTCAATGGGGCTTTTGGATTATGGAAACCACATAGCTCAAATTTATAATTTTAACAATATCTTTCTTAACCAAACTTGACCTGGGAAAATATGCCTAAATGTAAGAGTTAACTATGACTTTTAAAAAACAAATGGTATAACTGAACATTTACTGAGAAGAAATAATAGAGAGCTTATTACCTAACGATACAAGTTGCTTCTCTCCAAAACCCTAGGAGGAAACAAACACATTTAAATTAAAAAATAAAATTTCAAACAATACTTCCCATACCATCATGAAACCTCAGTACCTCTTTCTTCTTCAGATAACTATCACACTTTTTTTAAGAGTTTTACATGTTACATCAAATCCATTTTAAGGAATCTGCTAAGAAACTTCAGTACCTCTTTCTTCTTCAGATAACTATCACTTTTTTTTAATAGTTCTACATGTTACATCAAGCCTATTTTAACGAATCAGCTAATATTTATTGACAGAAGTTGCCAAATTCTAACCAAATACCATCGGAAAAGGAAAAATACCGAAGCATTGCTAATTATCCTATTTTAACAATTTCTTTCTTAACCAAACTTGACCTGGGAAAATATGCCTAAATGTAAGAGTTAACTATGACTTTTAAAAAACAAATGGTATAACTGAACATTTACTGAGAAGAAATAACAGAGAGCTTATCACCTAACGATACAAGTTGCTTCTCTCCAAAACCCTAGGAGGAAACAAACACATTTAAATTAAAAAATAAAATTTCAAACAGTACTTCCCATACCATCATGAAACCTACCTCTTTCTTCTTCAGATAACTATCACACTTTTTTTAAGAGTTTCACATGTTACATCAAATCCATTTTAAGGAATCTGCTAAGAAACTTCAATACTTCTTTCTTCTTCAGATAACTGTCACTTGTTTGATACATCCCTATCCTTTTCTTATTACACCATTCAAAAAATGAGATTCTCAACAGAATAGCTCATCACACATGTTATCTGTTTATTGATAGATTCTTTAAATACAAGAAACCTTTCATCACTGATCAACAACCAACGAACAAATCACATAGCATATCAATATCTCTCCAGAAACAAAGATCTGAGAAGGTGTTTGGAAGGATCAGACAACATCATAATGTATTGATGATAATCACAAAATCATGAACCAGTTACTTTTCTCAAAATACATTTGTCCATGTACATGGAATATATTACATTTGTCCATAAATTTGTCTCCCATACAAAAAATTGTAATCATTGCGTGTTGGGGAAAAATAAAACATTAATAGGTTCTTCTTTAGTGAAAGAACCATGCTATGATAGACCCCAGAAAAATGATAATGACAACACATTCACACAATGGGGATTTATATTGATGGTGATCAATGATTTCTATTGCAGTGGATGGTGATCCTATGTCATATTTGGCATCTACATATGTGCTTAAAAATGCTCTGGACATTATATCAGTGGACATCTTTTCAGTATCTGCAGAGTGATTGATGGTAAAATGTTGAAATTGACAACTCCAATTAATTTCTTCCTTATGAAGAGGTTTTAAATTGTCCTTCCGAACCCGATAGATGCCTTTCATCTGATTACATATCAACTCCGAGTTGGTGAAGACTTCAATATCATTGACATCATGTTGTTTTGCCTCTTTTAATCCTTCAACAAGGGCAATGTAATATGCCTCATTATTTGTCGTCATTCCAGGCACTTCTCTATTTCCATGAATTAAATGATTTGTTGCCATATTGTAAAGGACAAATTTAATAACTGCTCGACCTGGATTTGGAAAGCAAGACACTTCAATGCATAAATGCCACTTTTGCACCATTTTTTACACTTCAAAAACCTGAAAAACAAATAACAATAAATTCATGTTAAATAAGTAGACAATTATCTATTTCCTAATACTCAACATGTTTTTCAATCATATATAATTAAAAAAAGCAGATAACTTGTGTTCATTTACACTGCAACACTTTTAATACTGGCAACTATTCTGCAAAATATATTAACTGGCAAATCAAGAGTCATCCATCCGTGAATGAGAAAATCAAACATGTTTTAAAATGCCCACAACCATTAGTGTTATGCCAGAGAGACAAGTTTTCTTCGAACTGAATTGAAGAAAACTTAGCAAGTTATTCAACATATATATAAATATAAAACCTCTTTTATGCTTTTTTTGAGGTCTAAAATATCAATCACTCAATAATGACAAAAATAAGTAGCACAAAAGGATGCAAAAAATTTGGGATGCAAGCATTTCCTTTAAGATGTTGCTTCTTGCCTCATTCACTCTCAACAAGGCATTCCTTAAAGGAAAGATTCCTTTGAGAACATGAACAAATGCATTCCTTAAAGGAAAGATTCCAACAAACGGTACATCTTCATTTTGTGTTTTTTTCTATCCACTCTCATATTGATACTGTATACTAACAACAGAGATATTGAAACTCACTTTATTTGTTTTTTTCATTGAAAATTGAAGACAATTTTTTTGATGAAGGGGTTTCTCGCTATAAGACTTTGTTTGTAATGTTTAAAGCTAGTTTCTTTACATGAACTTGAACATTTGTACATTTTTAAACAAAGTATTGCCTGCTTTGCTTCAAGTAAAATGGTAAATGAAAACGGAACAGAAGCACATCCATCCTTTACCTTTAATGTTTTGGAGTAATGGAGGACTACTGTTCACTGAGATTCCCTATTTCAATAAGTACCCATGTTAGTTGTTAACTCTATGTTACTGGCAATAATGCAAATGACAAGCCAGCTTGTAGAATGAATTAATTCATCTGTCACAGTTTGTGAAATGGATATTGGTGGATTTGTCCAGATGTGCACCTAATTTTAACATATCATGACTGCAGTTGCTGGCCAATGTGGGTGTCTAATAACCACCGAGTGATGAAATTTTGGGTTTCACCAACTAAGAACATATTGCATTATATTTGGCAGATTACAAGTTAATTCATAAAAGATCTGGTTTTAGAAACTATCCCTGGAAATATAATGGCTCGTAGCATCCCAGAAATGGGTTCGCAAAGAGCACCTCAAGCATGTAACTTATGCTTATGAAAGTCTAAAATATAGAAGCTTAGATATACTTTTTTTGGGTTGAACAATATCAGCCAATATATGCTAGGTTGGATTTGGCCCATGAATTCCAGGGCGATCCCGGACTTTCAAACTCTGAAAGCAGCCTTTCAAACTCTTAAAACAGCTTCTCAATTATGTCAAAAAATGGATATTCAAATAATCTTACAGTGCTCTGCACCATCTGTGAAAATCCGTACTGTTACTTGTCATTGCTTCCAAAAAATACTGCAACAAGGGTGCAATGTTAAAGAAGCTAGGAAAGGCCATATAATCCTTATACAACTGTCTAGTTGAACCAAACCCAACTGCCATTTCGTAAGACATCTACAGGCAGTCCGAAATTCATCGACAATTGAATAATTTTGTACTTATCTCATGGAGCTCAGCGAAAAACTTGACACCATGAGTCATTCCAGCATGTTGACTTATTGAAAGGGGCATATGGAGATTGGGTTGAACTTATGGCCCCGGCAGGTCATTAACTGTGTGCACATTTTACAGACCCAAGCCTACCCCCGGTTACTCTTTGAGGCCTGCCATTATGTTTTAGCTCAACCGCCCCGGGACTAGTGGTTGCAGTATTCTTTCTGATGCTATTTTTCAATTGCCAATATTTCAATGACTTTGATAATGATACTGTAAAGTAAAGCTAAATTTTGCTTATCACTTATCATTGTTATATCAAGAGAACCAATGGTTAATGATAAAGTGAACTTACTGAAATTTTCATCATGATTCCAGGTTATCTATCCCCTGTTAGTGAATGGGCATGGATGGATTCATTGTTTTCTTGAAGATGGTAAATAGTAATGGTATTTCTTTCTAGTTCTGAGAATGGTCTTACTAGGTTTGTGTAAGCTCAAAAATGCTATTGGCTGGAACTTTCTTCTTGATAGAGTAGTTCAATATTCTGAATTTTCTAAACTTATGGTTTTGCTTTGCTCTAGTGGGCTTTAGGAAATGCAGAAAAGAAATTATCCAAAAATCAGAGGGTTCACATCGGATGTTCTGTACTGTCCTTGATCCAAACTGAAAGCTGGCCGCATATATTTATTCTCTGGAATCTATTCTGTTGACTGTGGGATTCACTATAACTTCCCATCAGTAACCAACCCTTTAAATGGGTGAGCATGTTGAGACGGTAGAACTTGTGAATGCTCTGCAGAAAGGTTTTGAATTTTAAGCTCACTATTATTATTTTGCATTTCACTGCCTATTGTAGTTATATGGTATGTGTAACTTGATCTTTTCTCCAGCGATAGTCAGATGATAACACTTTAAAATATCTTATGTTTGCCTAATTGGTCTACTTTGAGAGGGGCATTGAAACAACAGTATATGTTGAACACGACTTATCAAAATGATCCTAAATGATTTACAGTCTCAAACACTGAATTTGCTCAGTGTTATCAGTGGCATCATGCTACACTGATCAATATGATTGAGAAAAACCATCATACCTCACTGAATAAAAATGAATATCGCAATTTGACAGACAACATGGGTTCTTACCCTCTGGTTTCCTTCTGTCCTTTCTACCTTATCTTTTGAGAATTTGATTCATGTGTCTTGTTTGACTTTGAAGAACTTTTCTTGTAATAATAAACCAGAAGACACACAGTGCACGGTGAAGACAATAATAAACCATACTGATGAAAGCATATGATGGAATGCTAGCAGTTATGACCCACACATGTCCAATTTTTTTTATTTAAATACTATTCATCAAGGGACAACATAACTACAGTGGCTGCATTGCCACTGCAGTCACCTTCAATGGAGGCAAAGATGAATCAAGCTCAATTGAAGAGGAAAGATGACAGAATCCCTCAATGGGGTCATCAGGAGACGAGGGAATTCATCGCCATCAGGGCAGAGCTGGGAAAGGATTTCACGCAGACAAAAAGAAATAAGACCCTGTGGGAGATTATCATTATCGCGGGGAAAATGAAGGCCAAGGGATACAGAAGAAGCGCAGAGCAGTGTAAACACAAGTGGAAAAATCTCGTTAACCGTTACAAATTTTATCGCTCCACAGAGTCTCTGGCACATGTTGCCGAGATGACGACGAAGCAGGTTAGCAAGCTAGCTTTGGTCTATATGGTATGGATCGCCTTCACGCTATTGTTCATCGGAAAAGCAGGTAATATTTTTGATATATAATTAGGGAGCCAACGAGCCCTCAAGATTCTGGAGAAATTACCCGGACAACAAAGTGAAATTGCTGGGGTTCAGAAGAATACCTGGTTCCGGGGGAGCTACTGAGTGCTGCAGAGCGGGAAGAAGCGCGAGAGTGGGAGAGCGCCGGGCCGGGTCGAAGAGTAACGCGGGTGAGTAATCTGGCACCGGCCATAATACTCTAGCTCGTCCCCGATCCGATCGGTCAGGGGATGTCAGGTGCCTGCAAGACGATTCTTTTGTCAGAGCTTCAATCGGGAATGTCAGCACTGTCAGGGCAGGGTGGCGGGGTGGCGGAGAAAGAGGGTGGCGGAGTTGTGGGATGGTGGTGGAGGGCGGAAAGGTTTCCGGTGGCCGGAGCCGGAGGATTTTCCGGCCGGCGACGGAAACCGAGCCATTCTACAGCCTCAGTAGACTACTCCATAAAAATCATGATCTAAGTTTTTTTTGTATTTCAAGTCTTGTTCCAAAAAATAATAATTTAAAAGACGTACTACCAATTATTGATGGGCTGATCCCAATCCCCACGGCTTCTTTGACTACATACGTGATATCACTCCTGTGCCGTGTGGGCTTTTCGGTGATTATTTGTGTGTTCCCACAGAAAAAGACTGGTTCCACGATTTTCTTCTGCAAACGCTTGTGAAGTACGTTAGCGTACTCCGTGCCACACAAACATGTACGTGGGAAGATAGTATATCCGAGTGCTCTTCAATTACGGGAAAAACCACGTTGGACCCAGTAATCCTATATGAGAATGCATAAATATTTGCGTGGCGAATATGAGTTAAAAAGAATTACAGAAAAACCGCGTTGGACGCAGTAATCCTATATGATATGCATACATATTTGCGCGGCTAATATGAGTTAAAAATATAAAATTCATAGTTATAGTTTTAAGAGGTTATAATTTTAAACACTAAATCTATCTGCACTAAAAAAAAATTGAAATACTGTAATAATCAGTTTTTTTTAAATGAAAATTTACCCACACAGAAGTGTAGTGTATATAGACAACACCAATTTAATATTGCGCATTCCGACAACCCATGTCTAAACGGTCCCACAAGGCCTAACTTCACTGTCCATATATTTTCGCACGTCTCTCATCCTTGTCGCGTTGAATAGCTGTTCTTATGGCAAGATTCTCCCTTGTCTTCTCTATATATGCTCCTCGTTTTCATTCGTTTTAGCGCAAGCTCTTCTGCTGTATTCTCCACGTTTGTTCATACTCTTTCTTAGTATTTACCTCAATATTTTCCTGTTTCCATATCTGGTCATGCCCTATATTCGTCTTTAGCGCAATAGTCTCTGGTGTTTAGAGCAAGATTTTCCATTTTCCCCTTCCATATTTGCTGATAGCCTTCATTTGTTTTTGGCAGAGCCAAACGGTTACAAATCGGTGTGATTTAATTATAGACTGGTTTTTTTTTTTTTTTTAATTTTTAATAATCTGAGGATTTGTAGCGAGATCCATGGATCTTATTCCTAATATTCCAGACGAAATCGGTCGAGAGTGCCTGCTTAGAGTGCCTTACAAGTCACATGATAAGCTCAAATCTGTGTGCAGAAGCTGGGAGGATATGCTGGGTAGCCCTCGGTTCTATGAAGACAGAAAAATCTCTGGGACTAGCGAGCAGTTGATATGTTTGATTCAGGCTATTCCTCAAGGAAATTCGGCTGACAAGGATAAATGGCAGAGAGCCCCCGTTTATGGGCTAACTCTGTATGACCCTCTGCAGGATACTTGGGATCGGCTCCCTTCCATTCCCCAATTTCCCAATGGGATTCCCCTCTTCTGTCACTGCGTTTCGGTGGATCAGAAACTGATTATTATTGGTGGATGGAATCCGTCCCGCTGGGAGGCAATGAACTCTGTCTTTATCTATGACTTCACGTCCGGTACTTGGCGCAGCGGAGCCGATATGCCCACGATTCGATCCTTCTTCGCCTCTTCTATTTCTCCCGATGGGCTTATCTACGTCGCCGGAGGGCAGGACAACAAGAAAAACGCTCTGCGGACTGCAGATGCATATGATGTTAAACATGACAAGTGGGAGGCTCTGTCTCCCATGAGCCAAGAGCGAGAGCGATGCCACGGAGTCTTTATGGATGGAAAATTCAGTGTGATAAGCGGGTACGCGACAGAGTCAGAGGGTCGATTCGAGAAGAGTGCGGAAGAATTCGATCCCAAATCAGGCGTCTGGAATAAAGTGGAGAATATGTGGAGTATTGGGCGAAGCCCAAAGTCTTGGTTGGCAGTCTTGGGGCACTTGTATTTCTTCCATAACCAACAACTGACGCGATATAACTGTAACGACAACTTTTCAGAAGTGGTGGCTCCTCTTCCTGAAAATATGGACGTTGCTACCTGCGCCACAGCATGGCGTGACAAGATATTTGTGAGCGGTTCTACGAGCCGTTGGGGTGAGCAGGTGTGTTACATGTTCGACAACTCTGGGAAGTGGGTTCCCGTCGAGAAGCCACATGACTTTGAGGGATTTGTTCAGGGTGCGATAACTCTGGAGTTGTGAGAATATTCTGTTTGGTCCTCGATTATGTGCCTAAGCGTGCACACTAAATTATGTGAAAAAAGCCGTTGATTCTGCATGCTGCTGCCGCAAATTGCAGGTGGGATTTGATTGAAAAGGATTCCTAGTGTAATATTTTATATATTCCATTATTTTTGTCATCCATCCACTATTTTTTTTCCATGATCAAAAGCTTGCAGTTTCTCAAAACATATTTAAAGTATTTTCTATCATGAGTGGAAGGTAGCTGGTTATTATTTGGGAATGTGCATTGTTTAATTTTTGAATACATATAATTGTTTTGTTTTTGTTGGTCATTATGATGCAAGGTATAAATTACATTCCCTTTGAAATGACTGATATATATAGAATATAGGCATAACAGATATATATGTATATGTGTATTTGGAATGTGCATACGTATACATACTTTCCATCTCAATATAATATATCTCGCTTTTTTTCTTCTGAAAAAAAATAAATTACATTCCCTACCAATTTAAGACTACGCATATTTAACTTTTAAGTATGGAGTCGTTTTCAATTTCTATTCATGATGTAATAGCAAGGAACTTCAAATGACAATTAAAACTCGAAATGGCAAATGGGAGCGAAGTAAAAAATGATGATAGAGTGATATGGCAGGAAAAAGTAATTGTTGACCGGAGGATGTGAGTGTTGGATAATGATTGATTTTAAAGATAACCAGCATGTGAAATGGTGAAATACGTGTTCAATGCAACGCGGAATTAGGAATATAATTAATATGATTATGTAAGTTTAAATATATATATGTATTATGCAGGGAGATAGGTCGATGCCGGTGAGCTTATCGTCTACTGCAGGAAATTGACGAAAAAGGATATTGCAATTTGCAGTACGATTATATGGGTTTATATATATAAAATTA
>APFE030088352.1:0-14415 GCA_000404065.3 Pinus taeda
CATTGATATCCACCCACCAGCACCTAGCAAACAACTCTCAGGCCCTGCTAGAGTACATGGATCATCAAGCTCAGGCCATAGCACATTTTGAGGACATGGAGCGACTATTGGGGGACAACTGTGTTCATGCTTGCACCCGTAAGTGGAACACGTTGTCCCACAACCTCAAAATCAGGGAATACCACACCCCAAGTATAATGAGGGAGGCCTTGGCATGAGTGCCTCTATACAAAAAGTCTATGTAGAATCTTCAGGCCAGCTGGATAGGCCTCAAGTTAAGTCCACCTTTGCTTTTGGGGTTGCTAGAAGGAGGCACAGAAGAAGAGGACAATAAGCAGTGGCAAGAGGTGGAAAGGAAGGTCGGATTCCATGATAGCGAAGAAGATATTACATCAGAAGCCTAGGATGTGAGGGAGGCAATCAAAGCAATTAAGGACAAGGAGCTGGATTACTTGCTCAGAGGATGAGCAACCCATTTAGCAAGGGGGTGATGATGAGCCCCGAATTGGGTAACTTATTGGGCTCATTTTTCCTAATTGTCTTTGTTCAATCCTTGTTCAATCCTCCATTTTTCATAGATTATATATTTTTTTAGTATGTTTATGTCGTTTGAACGAATAAGGGTGGTCACTCTAGCTAGGAGGCTAATACGTGGTTATTTCAGGTTTTTTGGATAAATGTTGGAGCAAAACCAAGCAATCATGGGCTATGTGAAAGCCAAGCTTGAGGTGAGGATTCGTAGGGGGTTGTCTTTGACATTAAATGGCCCTTCCTCGGGATATCCACCCTTAACTCCGAGCTCACAGGCCACCAAAACGGATCCTAAAGGCATCCAAGCAGATTTTGGGAAAGGGACTGTCTACTATCAGTTGGGACAGCCGAGTCCCTTGAATTTAGGAGGCCTGCTAGGCCCCTCGTGATGTATAAATAAGAAGGCCTCATACTTCGTAGTTTACTTTTGAAACCATTGCATTTTTTGCACTATAGTGCTGTCACTTTCAGCTCATTTGCTTGTAGCCATTGTGGCATAACTTTCAGTTGATGACTATTTTTTGATAATGACAAGCAGTCCTCTTTTGTATCAGCTCTGAGTTATTTATAGGAGCCGTATCTCTTAGGGTTGGGCCCAACCTCAGAGCCAAGGCCTCTTTTAATGTATTGTTATTTTTCCTTTAAGCATCGTTGTTTCTCCTTTATGCATTTGTAAAATTATTTTTGATTAGGCACATTAAATTGTGATGATTAACTAGGTCACTGTTGATGGTTAGAAAAGCTTTTGATGTTTAGATTAGTTCGGTAGGATATCAACAAGGAAAAAAGCTCCAGAAAAAGGCCAATGAGCACCTTTGGTTTCGCCTCTCCCTCATAGGATCAGGGGCTGGGATCAAAGTAACCTTGTTGTCCCAAACAAAAACACTATTTTTGCTTTTCCATGCAATCACTAGTGTACGGTTTTCATTTTCAAAAGTTGGTTACATGTTCAGATCTTTGAAATGTTTCGTTGCATAGTTAATATATATGGTTCCCTTGCAAATAAAGCATCTGTTCATTCACTTTACTATTAGCTAGATTAGATTAGGTTGGTATAACTAGGACTGTGATTACATGCAAGTCTTTGTTGGTTCAGTTGGAAATACACCGTGCAGAGCACCTCTACCACTTCATCCACCCAAACTTCATCAAAACCTTCTGTTCCATCTCCTAACTAGGTTTCTCACCCCATGTTTGTAATCTTGCCCACATAACCCTACCTCTTCGTGCAACCATTGTTTCAGCCTTCTTTGAGCAAATTTAGCCATCTACACCTTCCCCCAACTCCATCCACCAGTCCATGGACCACTTCAGACCCCTATCTACCTCCATACCCATTCCTTCATCTTTACTCACTCATCCATCCTCCAAAATCCCATTTCTAAACTTCCTGTAGAAATTCCTAAACATCGTGTAGAACCCGTGCAGACTTCCTGTAGAAGCTCACATATGAGGTTTCTTGATAGCCACAACTCTGTGAAACTCTCTCAAAGGGTGTTAGTGACACATTAGGCCCTCTCTGAACCTTCCCGACCTCTTCCAAGCATTTCTCCTCATCGATCCACCTCTGCACAGTCAAGAACAGTGAAAGCCTATGCATGAGAAATTTGACGACCGATTCAAAAATACAAAAATAGGTTTTCTTCAGATAGAGGTAGTCTAGAAACATGTATTTTACCTTCCTAGAAGTAATGGAATCTATTAAGTAGCTTGTATTCTCTTCTTTGCATCAGTAGGACTAGATCGTAGAATTACGGTTTGCTAGGGTTTGCGCTTTCCTTCAGTTTTCAATTTCTTTTTGCAAGAAGATTAGCTTCCTTCGAGTTAGCTTCCATCCATCAGTTAACAAGCTTATTCTCAAAGCTCATAGAAGTTGGCTTGAGCCCCTAGAGAACTTGTGCTAGCTAACCAAGTGACAGTTTTGGCAAGAGCTATTACTTGTTCATACAATACTGTCGCTTCCAAGTTTGTTACGAACTACCGAGTTGATAAAAGTAAAGAAGGGAGTCCCAGAAGTTGCAGCATTATTGCTACAATACTGGATCTCAGCGCTAGTCACCAACTTAGGGATGTTTTTTGCAATTTCTCTGATGCACTGCTCCCTGTCTCGAATATTTTCCTTAGTGATACTTATGAAATGTCGAGCTAACACTTCTTCGATACTCTTGTGAGAGGTTTGGAGCTACCCTTTGTCATTAAAAATCACAAAGATTCCGTTGTGAGCCCTATTAGCTATAGTGGATTTATGAAAAAATTTAGTATTACAATCCCCTTCTTTGAGCCATTGAATTTGAGACTTTTGCCTCCAAAATATTTCCTCTTGTTGGAAAAATTTCTCCCATTCTTGATGGTGTTTATCAACTTGCTGACTTTTGTCATTAACAAAACCCTCTGTGATCAAGGGGAGAACCTTAGCTGTTATTTCTCTATTTGATAGCATAAGCTCCTCTGAGATAAAAAATCTATCAAACTTGGAGGTGACCTCAGCCTCACCTCCTCTTTTGTTGTTCCAAGTATAAAAGCCATTATGCATTGCCGAGTCAACCAGATTCATATCATTTGTAAAGGTTTGAAACAATTCAGACTCTTTATTTAGCAATCTGATGCCTCCTTTTTTTTCTAAAAGTGATTTAATCATATTAAAATCTCCTCCCAAGACACAAGGTATTTCTTCATGTCTGCTTCTGAGCTCTGCCAAGGAGTTTAGTAGTCTTAGTTTCTCATCTATTCTTTGTGGCCCATAAACATTTGTGGCGAGTAAAGTGTCCACAACTCTCACTGGTTTAAAAATTACAGATAGATAATTTCTTGATGCATCCACATCTAATATACTATTTCTATGGGGGTTCCATAGAGTGAATATGTCACCCACTGTGTTTTCTTCTTTAACTTCAAGAAACTCAAATCTGTACATCCATTTGCTATGTATTTTCTTTAACTCTTGAATGGAACATTTTGTTTCCTGAATAAAGATTATATCCAGTGTTGCTAGTTTCATTCTCTGACCTAACATTCTTTGTTTTCTTTTACTCCCTAGACCTCTGATATTCCAAGATATGAAATTCATAATTAAAGATTTGTGAAAGAGTACCTGGTTAGGTCTTTCATCTTACCCGAATCTATCATTATCTTTCCACACTGCATCAAGAACTCATTTTGATTTTTCCTGCCCCTATTCTTTCCTGGATTTCTAGATGCTAATCCTGGAGTTCATTTCATAGTTTACACACCTTTGTGCTCCTACTTGTGAATACTCTTACCTTTATCCGACCCTCTTTCCTAGGTTTTCCATAAAAATAACTATTGTATCTGAGAGAATTCTTCCAGAGGTATTGATTATATTCATCCCTTGGATCCTTGCCTCAAGAATCCTTCCAGATCCAGGTTTTCCTTGTCTAGAATTTCCTGTAATTCATGATCTTCCAGATCTATTTCGCTTTAGGTCATTTCCTAGCCCATTTCCATTTCTCCATCACTCATAGTACTCTCATTTTGATGTACCATATCTTGAGAGTGTTTTCTATCTTCTTCCTTTTCTTTTTCATTAGGATCTTTCTCATGAGATAGATCATATTTCGTGTTTTCTTCATTCTCATCCAACACTTGAAACTTGTACTCAATGAATTTCTGCCTTTCGTTTTGTTGTTGCTTCATTCCCATTTTTCCCCCTTTACTTCTGCTTGCCACTTTCTGAAAGCTTTATGTATCCTTCAAAGTATTGAGGTATTATTTGTTGTCTACTTTACCGAGAGGGAAATCTCTAAAGAGATGTCCATGTTCATGGCATATATGGCATCTAAATGGGATATGCTCGTAGTCCACGGTTTACACCCACTTGTCATCAAAAACTTCCAAATTAGCCTCATCCGGAAGAGCTTCTGATAGATCCATTTCCACACATATTCTTACAAAGGAAGTATATTTCCCTCTTCTTCTGGCTTCAGAAACTTTGACAAAACGTCCTACTTTATTACCAATAGCTCCTAACGATTCCATTTACCAATAATCAAGAGGTAGAGAATATAGCCTTACCCATACTGGAACTGAGGTGAAGGTCTCCTGCTCTCGGATGAAGTTCATCATCCAAGGCCTCATACAGGGACAAGCTGCTGCATAAAAGTAAGGTCCTCCTTCGAATATTCTGTCTTTGTCTTCAACGTTTGAGAACACCAGTGTGAAGAATCCCTTTGACCCAAGATGTAGGTCAATGCTTCCTTTGGGCTTCCAATGATACTTGATCCACATTTGTAAAGCTTTTTCAATGGGCCATAGTCCCATGAATTTACAAACAATGGCATAGTTCGCCATGTGTTCTCTATATGCTTGCAGAGCAGGATCATTTAATATTACTCTTGGAGTGATTTCAAATTTAGGCTTGCATGGTCCCTTTTACCTTGGTTTTGTGAACCAAGAGTTTTGTCTTCTTCCTCCTTGTCCCTTATGCTACTGTTTAGCTTGATCTTAGTCCCCTCTGTCCCCTTATCATCATCTCTGTTTTTTCCCCAACGACATCTTTGTTGTTTAACTCCATTGTTTTGCCTTTGCTGGATACCGCATCCTTGTAGAAGGGAGCCAAGATCCCTCCTTTGCTTCCCTCCATCAGAAACTGTCTCTGCTATCCTCTGAACTATCACCGCATGATCCTATTGTTTTTCCTCCTCCTTAGCCAAGTCTCCATCCAAAATGCACTAAATTAACTCCCACTATTTTCGAAATACTCATTATGGTTGGTCCACTATCATTTTGCAAAGGGAAAATCAATTTTCTCCACTTATAAAGTGTCATCACTCACTCTTATTCACTTCCAATTTGCCCATTTAACTTTCCAACACTCGATCTCATCTAATCAAGGCGATTATGTCATACAAAGAGAGTTTTTTTCACCCATAACTCGAGTTCTCAAACTGTGTTACGCAAATAACTATGTTTCTACTATGCATATACCACAAAGCTCCTCCATTATCTATCCAAGGTTTTGATCACCCTGAATAGTTTCCTCCATCATTTTAACATTGTTCTACTTCTAATACATGTTGGTGGTCTATCTTAAGGTTTAAATCTTGTCTCATTCCTCTAAGTTGTGCTTGTTATGCCTCATGTCTACTTCCTCGGGTTTTTGGAATATAGTTAACAAGGTTTTCATTACTTTCATGTAAAAGTGCTGCTAAAACATATATCCATATATTTTTACACCATCATATATCCTAAACTAACCCTCCTAGACATTCTCCATCAAATCAACTCTCAAAATTCATCAATTCTACCTAAACCGTGGATAAACTACACCTTTTAAACTACACAACTCTCTTTTCCTTATTTGGAAACCTTCCACTCACCCAAATCCTGTAATTCCACTTTTCTTAACTTCCTAAACTCCCTCACTATCCCCCCAAATTTTCTTGGAATTTTTTCATATCCCTATCCCCCTCATTTCCCTAAAACGCCTTCACATTTATTGACAATTGCGTGTTTTCTCATAGTCAAACCCAAGTTTCTATCCTAAGAGCTAAATGTTGACATGGAATCTGAAAACTATGAACAAAGCATAGGGGTGGACATGTGACCGTACATGAACCTACATCAACCCATGAGGTCTACTCATCTCCCTTCATTATAAGATCATTTGAAGATGCACATTGTATTACATTTTTCCAAAGAATTGAAGAATTGGAGAATAATGACCAATGGACTAGTTCTTTTGCCACCAAACTTAAAAAGAACAAAGTGACCATACCATGAGCTGAATTCAATGTTTCATGCAAAATTATCTCTGCAGCTGCAGGGATTCCAAATGCTCGAGAGATTTGGTTGAAGAGAGAAGACCTTGACCTTCAAAATTACAAGAAGTACCTAAAGGAACCATACAAGGTAGCTTCAACATATATTTTTCCATTCAAGCATTTTTTGGATAGATATACCCCTCTAATGAAATGATCATGAAGAAATTCACATGTGAGAGTAGATATTCTAGGGTGTATAAGTAACACATGAAGCTTTTGATGAATTTCACTAATGTTCAGCAAAACAATTTGTCTCATTATTTGTACAAAAGTGTGATTAAAATGAGAGAAAAGGTGAAAAAGCTCAGAGAGAATCACCATACTAGTTTGTTTCATCATGGACTAGTGAAAGTGCTAGCATTTCATGAGTTAGCACAAGAAAATCTCTCTTGGGATCACTTTTCAAGTTGATCTTTTCCTCCATATTCTTCTCCTAGGTCTAGTGGTGAAAAAACACCTTCAAGCTCATGAGTGCGGTAAGAGGTTGCTTCTTCAAGCAGACCAACCAAGACGAAGGACAGGGTAGAAGTATTTGAGACATATGCGAGAGGTGATAGGCTTGTGTTTTCTCAAAGGATTATTGAAAGGGCCAAGCCTACAACATGTGAACAAACAATTTTCTCAAAGCATGAGGAGTCCTCTCATCGAGGTACAAATATGTCAGATATGGAGAAAGTATATTAGGATAGAATTGAAGATGAAATCATAAGGGATAAGGAGGCTAAGATCAAGAGATTGGAAGGAAAATCGGTAGAGGTAAATACTCTAATAACATTCTTGTAGCAAGAGAATATGCAATTGAAAGTGAACCAAATGATCCAAGATAAACGAGGAGTTGTTTCAAGGAAGGAAGATGCAAGGGCGAAAGCAGTGGATAAAATGAAAGTGTTAAAAGGTAAAGGAAAACAAAGTACATTAGGGAGACCAAGAACAAGATCATCCAAGATAGCACTTGAGCTACAAAGTGAGGTTTCTCCACCAAAAGAACAGATTATGGTAGATGACCTAATCATTAGAGAAATCAATGAAGATAGGGTATATTGGCTTGATAAGATCAATGGACACCTTGAGAAGCTCCTCAAGAAGGAAAACATGGCCAATAACTTTCCAAGGCATATGGTTATGCATGACTACACAATAAACAAAGTATCCTAAGTTAGAGTCAAGCATTTGAAGAGCAAGCTCAACGAAAACCTAACAGGCCAAATGGAAAAAGGGAAGCTCGATTTACTCTCTCACGCCTCCCTCATGGCATAACAGATCATATTATAACAAATCATATTATGAGGAATAGTAGAGATCAACTTGGTAACCAAGGTTTTAAAGTCATGTTGTTTATTTCATTTTCTCAAAAGAAATACCATCATAAAATCATAAAACTAAAGTGTCATGTCCAAGTAAAAATGTTACTGTGGATCCACTATCATTTTGCAAAGGGAAAATCAATTTTCTCCACTTATAAAGGGTCATCACTCACTCTCATTCACTCCCCGTTTGCTCATTCAACTTTCCAACACTCCATCTCATCCAATCAAGGTGATCCTTTCATACAAACAGAGTTTTTTGCATCAATAACTCGAGTTATCAAACTGTGCTACACAAACAACTATGTTTCTGCTACGCATATACCATGGAGGTGCTCCATCATCTCTCCAAGGTTGTGAGCCCCCTGCAGTTGTTTCCTCCACCATTTTAACATTGTTCTACTCCTAATACAGGTTGGTGGTCTATTTTAACATTGCTTGCTCTCATTTCTCGTCAAGCAACCTAAAAACCCTAAATTCCAAACACTCAAACAAAACCTATACATCTAGCCTAAAATATATTTCTCTTCGAGTCATTGAGTGAGAAACCCTTAGAGAGATCACCCTCTAGTTTAGAACGGCTAGTTTTTGAACAACAAGTGGTTTGAAGTTACCTCTTTCGATCTCCTCCTCAGTGTGGGACATTGTAGGGGATAACGCAACATATGTGAGCTATGAAACAAGGGGATGGGTGAGTTTCACTACAGTGCTTTAGAATTGTATGTGATATGGTGAGTGGTCTTTCAAAATTGATTGTATATAAGGATGGAGTGTGTAAGGGATGTGCACTTCAAAAATATCACAGGGCTACATTTTTGTTCAATGATAGAAGGTCCAAGGGTGTGTCCCACTTGAATCATTCTAATGTGTATGGTCCTATGCCAATGGATTTTGTGACATGATATTTATATTATGTGACATTTATAGTAATTATGTCTCTAAGGTCATGTGCATAATTCTTAGAGGCCTTGCATGAGGTGTTGAGTGAGTTTCAAGAGTTTAAGGTGCTTGTGTAAAACCAAATTGGGAAGAAAAAAAAAATTGTTAGATGATATAATGGGAGTGAGTATCCCTCCAACAAATTTGAGAATTTGTGTAAGGAGAGAGGAATCGAACAAGGGTTGACATTGCCATATAATCCAAAGTAGAATGGATTTATTGGAAGGAAAAATAAGGCCTTCTTGTGGGCAATGAGGGCTTTGATCCACGATAAGAATTTGCCTATGTTCTTTGGGGTAGATACTTGCAACACATTTGTGCATTTACAAAACATGTGTCCTCAAAATATTTTAGGGGACTAGAATGCTTAGTAGGATTTCAAAGGAGTGAAATTGAGTAGACCCAATTTCTCATCTTTGGTGATACATTTAATGTCCACATACCATTTGAGAAAGGTATTATAAATGGAGCCTTAGTAAGAAAGGGGATGTTTGTTTGATACAATAATACTTCACAGGTTAGAGGGTACAAGACCTTTAGCAGGTTGCATGTGTGGAATATATTAGTGTTAGAGGATCTAGAGAAAGATATTCTCAAGAATGAGGAGGGATCCATAGCACTAGCATTAAGGGCATAGTTTTGCAATGAGGAGGAGGAGTGAGATATTCCTTCAATCTCTTTGATGAGGAGGTGATTAGAGTAATATCTAGTCAATATTGCATGGAATGCTTATTTATGTTGAAAACACACTTGGATATTTCATGGTAGAGCCAAGGAGGGTTGATTTGGTAGCATTCAAACATTTGCTCAAGTACATGACACATCTAATGGAGTATTGAATCTTGTATGTTAGACTTGGTGGAGTATAGTTAGAGGCTAAATATATGGATATTAGGTTAGGAGTATAATGGACAAGAAGAGTACCATCATACCTAGGATCATCTATTACCTACTTAGTACGACTTAACTTAGCAAAAGCATACATGAAATAATATAGTGAGTTGTGAAGCCATATGCCTTACAAAATGGTCACAAGATTATTTGGTGTTCAAATGGGAACCCAAATGATTTCCTATGGCAATTAAACATATCCAAAGATGTCCAAAAATATAGATATCGGGTACCATTTGTGAGATAGATTGGGTGGAGTAGAATCCCTTTCTTGGGATGAGAAGTGTTAATTTTGTATTTAAAATTTCTAGCAACTAATAAGATTTCCTTCTTAAACTTAACTCAGTAAAAATAAATTAATTAATTATTCTTAGATAGTTGAACAGATTTGAAAGCGTAAATATTTAATTATTTTAGTGACTTAGATCCAATCTGAGCCATTAATTTAAATAGGGTTAACCTAATGGGGCTAGGATTTAATCCTAGCCTTCTTTTAAGTTTGAGATAAAGTGGGGCTAGGATTTAATCCTAGCCATCTTTTAAGTTGGAGATAAAGTGGGGCTAAGATATAATCCTAGCCCTCATTTAAGTAGGAGATAAAGGGTTGCGGATTGAGGGTTAGGGATTTTGCTCAATTTCAAATTATAAAAGGAGCCCTACCTACACTAATGAAGAGAGAGGGGATAAAGGGTTGCGGATTGAGGGTTAGGGATTTTGGTCAATTTCAAATTATAAAAGGAGCCCTACCTACACTAATAAAGAGAGAGGATTGGAGATTTTAGCTAATTTGAAATCACTTTGGAGATTGAGGGTTAGAAATTTTTGTTTCGGTGGCTATATGAAGGAGGCTTTCCAGCTGAATTTTTAGAATTAGAGGAGGATTTTTTTCCCGATTCACAAATGTAATCTCATGTAATTTAGGCCAAAGAATTTCTTTAGAAATTTAATATTTATTTATGTCATGGAATTAATTTACAGGAAAATGGTTGTCAAAGAAGGAATGCAAGTAGAGGTCGAGGTGTATTGTGATGTGGAAGGATCTAAAAGTTCATGGGTTGAAGGAGTCGTTAGAAGCATTAACGGAAATATTTGTGTGATAAATCTAAAGATCTTAAAAACTAATGAAAAGTCTCTGCGAAAGGTTAAGAAATTTATAAGGGAGGGGGAAATTTGTTGGTGGAGGTGGTTCTTAGTCACGTAACACCCATTCCGCCACGCACAACACTACCAGTAGATTTCTTCCCTGGAATGGCGGTAGAGGCTAGAGAAAGTAATTGCTGGTGGCCTGGCTTCATAGCCTCTGAAGGTAATAATAACCTCTGGGAGGTTTCCTTCTCACACACATGTATTTTGACTGCCTTTCCTCCATCCGACTTGCGTCCTGCTCAAGAATGGCGAGGAGGAAATTGGATTTCAGTGCCTCCGGTTTGTTTCCTGAATCCTTCTTCATATATTTAGGTTTAGGTTTTTGTTTATCTACAATATTGATCCATATTGATATATGTTGCAATATTGATATATGTTATATATTGATATATGTTATATGTTATGCAGGACGAAAACTCTGACATCGGGCAAGCTATCACGGCACTTAAGATTACCGCTGGAGAACCTGAAGATTAGAGTAGTAAGGAGCATAGTGCTGAAACAGTCGTCTGTGGAAGGGATAGTGCTGAAACAGTCGTCTGTGAAAGAGTTTTCAATTATTGTTGCTGTTGACTGTAACACGCTTTAAAATTTTATTACAGATCTGTAACAGCTCCTTTATTCTCTTTTTTCTCAAGATTCCAAAACCAATGTTCTATACTTTGGATTTCTATGATTAAGTTTTGCCTTGATATATATTTTTTATATTAAAAACTAGATGGTAGGTTCAATACTTGTAAATTTCTATCATTAAATTTTGCATTATCACATTGTAAAATGTTATAGAGTGAGCAACCAAGCAAATGGGGGTTAAGTTAGCCCATTATTGAGTAATGGTATGGTGGATGAAATGTTTGTCTATAAATATTAACATGCATGCTAAGATGAAAATATAATAAATGGTTAAAGGTTATGGCCTTGCCTATAGAGGCCCTAGAGTCATTAGTTGCACTAAACTTTTAGAGTGTTTGAATAATTTTTTAATGGCCTAAATAGATTTAGCACCATCAAAAAATCATGTTTACATCTATTACCCTAACACAGGTATAATTATAATTATTTATAATTAATAATAAAATTATGAATCAACTAGTAATATCAAATTTATTAAAATGTTCCTATTTAACATTGTGAGTCCACTCAAATCACATAAAATAATTAAAATTTAAAAATTTGAAATTGCAATCAAATATAATAAAATTATTAATTATAATGAAAACTTTTGACTTAATCAATTTTTCATATTTAAATAAAATAAAGATTTTAAATAAACATTTTATATTTTATTTGTAATTTTTTAAAATGTACTTTGAATGTAGTCAAAGGTTTAGATAACATAACTGGATTTTTGTCTTCATATATAATATATATTATAATATATATAATATATATATATATTTTGATGGTTGAATAAATTTATTGTAAAAAAATAAAAATAAAATTCGAAATAAGAAAATTGGTGAATCCATTACTTGTTATATTTAAATATTTGATTCTTACAAAACATTTTTTATAAACAAGTTGTCAAATTTAAGAATTCTTAGGAATGAGTGGAATCATTTTAATGCAACTAGATATATTGAGGGCAAATGCCTTTTTTAGCCTATTATGGGGCAATGGTATGGTGAATTAAATGTTTGTTTATAAACATTAACATGGGGGCTCATTAGTCCATTATGGGGCAATGGTATAGTGGATTAAATGTTTGTTTATAAATATTAACATGTAGGGTCAGTTAAAAATATAATAAATGGTTGAAGGTTAACGCCTTTGTTTGAATAGTCTTTTAATGATGGAAATGGATTTATCACCATGGAAAAACCATGTTTACATCTATGACCCTAACACTAAGTTATAATTAATAATAAAATTACTCAACAACAAGTGCCAATAATATCAAATTTCCTAAATTGTTCCTATTTAACATTATGACTCATTCAAATCACATAATTGTTGAATATGAAATGAATTATTTCAATCAAATTAAGAAGCCAACAGTACTATGAAGAACAATACATATAAAAAAAATATAAATAAAACAATTAAAAAACAAAGTGACTTTGTGAGCTAGAAACTGCTGCAAATCTCATATATTGATTCAAGTGTTAACTACATTATTAAATAGTAAAACTATTACTAAAATCAACTATGGAATAATTATACTGCAATTACAACTAATTTCTATCACTTTCGAGCAGCACTGACCACCCTAACAATATGCTGCTTTAATCCCTAACAATCTGCTCATTTATTTTTGCAGTGAACACAAAATATGCTCGCTACTTTGTCAGCATTTTACATAACTAATTAAGCATTAATTCTAACACTCCCCCCTAATGATTAATGAGGATTTACTATCTTATCTCTTATTGCCAAAAACTGATCTTTTGCCACTGATTTGGTGAAGATATCTGCTAGTTATGCTTTAATTCAACATCCTTCTTCTGCACCAAATCTCTAATGAAGTGATATTTCAGGTCAAAATGTTTTGTCATGGTGTGATGAAATGGATTCTTTGCTAACTTGATGGCACTTACATTATCACAATAAATCATTGTAGGGTGAACTTGTTTTTCTCCAATTTCTTCCAAAATTTTTCTGAGCCAAAGACCTTGTGTACCTGCTAACTGCAACATACTCCGCTTTTGTGGATGAGAGGGCAACAATGCTTTGTTTTTTTGAGCTCCATGTAATCAAACCAGAATGAAAAGAGAAACAATTTCCACATGTGGAATTACAGTCATCAAGACTACCTCCCCAATCTGAATCACTAAATCCAACAAGATTGAACTTTTCAGAAGAGTAGTAATGAATACCAAAATTTAGAGTGCCTTTCACATACCTTAAAATCCTCTTGGTTGCCTTCATATGTATTTCAGATGGATTTGTCATATATCTTGAAACAAGTGAAATTGAATATGTAATATAAGGCCTTGTGTGGATTAGAAATATCAAGCTCCCCACAATACTTTTGTAAGTTTTCTCATCAACTAAATCAGCACCATCATCTCTACATAACACCTCTCCATGAGCACTTGGAGTAGGGGATGGATGACAATCAAGCATATGAAATTTATTTAACATATCGTGTGCATACTTTGTCTCACAAATGAAAATCTCATCCTTACTTAGATAAACCTCCATTCCTAGAAAATATTTCATGATGCCTAGATCGTTCATCTCAAATTCATTCATCATAGCAGCTTTGAATTTATCATTCATCTTAGAACTACTACCCATATACAATACATCATCAACATACAAACTTATGATTAAAATATCAATACCTTCTTGTTTGTAGTAAAGGGTAGGATCATTCTTACTTCTCTCGAAGCATTTTTCATGAAAGTATCCATCAATCCTTGCATACCACACTCTTGGTGCTTGCTTGAGGCCATACAAAGCCTTCTTCAACTTGTAGACATTATTCTCCTTTCCTTCCACTTCAAAACCTTGTGGCTGCACCACATATACTTCCTCTTCTAAGTACCCATTCAAGAAGGCACTTTTCACATCCATATGATGTATGCTCCACTTTTTATGAGCTACTAATGAAATCAACATTCTAATGGTCTCGTGTCTTGCTACTGGTGCAAATGTCTCTTCATAATCAATTCCATACTTCTGTGTGAATCCTTTAGCAACTAATATTGCTTTGTGTCTTTCAACACTCCCATCACTGTTAAATTTAGTTTTATAGACCCATTTGGTGCCAATCTTTTTCTTGTCATGTGGAAGCTCTGTCAACTTCCAAGTGTCATTCTTTTGAATGGAATCCATCTCTTCTTGCATGGCTTGCATCCAAACATCATTAGTACATGCAT
>APFE030088360.1:15078-45214 GCA_000404065.3 Pinus taeda
AAATTGAGGAAAAACAAGTACACATAAATGGGCACCAAATTAGATGCAAAAAAATACAAACAACTAGATGTAAAATAAGATGCAAAGTTGAGTGTTAAAAAAAAGCAAAAAATGTTACAAATTAATATGCCAAATGATGATGCAAATAATGGTGTAAATTTGGGATGCAAACTTGGGTGCAAAAAAAGAAAAAAAAAAAAAGATGTAAGAAAAGACATAAAACAAGATGCAAAATGGGGCCGAAAAAAGGTGAAACCAAGGATGCCATATTGGATGTAAAAAATGATGCCTAATCAGATGCGAATTTAGGCTCAAATTTAGACACACAATTATATGTAAATGTGGACACAAAATGAGGCAGAAAAAGATGCAAATTTGGATGGTAAAAACGATGTAAAACTAGACACCAAAAAAATGCAAAATTGGATGAAAAAGTGGGCGTAAATAATGGTGCAACATTGGACACATAAGTAGACACAAAAAATGGTGCAAACATGGGCATAAAAATAGCTTAAAATTGGATGCAAAACTTGGTGCAAAAACAAATACAAAAGTAGATGTAAAACATGACTCTAAATTGAATGTACCATTAGACACAAAATAAGATGCAAAGGTGGGCACAACACATGACTCAACATAAGATGCAAATATAAATGCAAATTTGGATGCTCAAAATGATGTAACATTGGATGCAAGAAATGGTGTTAAAAACGACGCAAAATTGGATGCAACAAATGACGCAAAATATGGTGCAAAATGAGATGGGAAAAATGGAGACAAATCAAACGTAAATGTAGACATAAAAAATGGTTCAAAAAAAGATGCAAAAATGGGCACAAAAATGGATGCAAAATTTGATGCTAAATCAAATTCAACATATGGTGCAAAAATAGAAGCAAAAACTAGTGTAAGACTAGATACAAAACCTGGTGTAAGACTAGATGCAAAAACTGACACAAAATGGATGCAGAAAAAGACGTTAAATTGGAAGCAAAATACAGTGTAAACTTGATGCAAATGATGGCGCAAAAATGGAAGCAAAGAATGACACAAAATAGGAAGCAAAAGACAATGAAAAATAGATGCAAAAAATGACACAAAACTAGAAGCAAAACCTGTCATAAAATAAGATGCAAATCTTGGTTCAAAATTTGACGCAAAAAATGATGCATAGTTTGGTGCAAAAAATGATGCAAAATCTAGAGTGAAAAAGGATGCAAAATCAGATGCAAAAAAGGACGCTTTAAAAATTGTACAATAGAGCCAGATTTAGCGCCAGGTTGCTCATCACAATTACAAAAAAAATGCACTAAAATCTGGCGCTAAATCTGGCGCAAATCGTTGGTTTTGTTGTAGTGATAGATTTTTTTGACATCTATATTGGGTAGTGACCAATTTGGCTGAGGGTCAAATTCCTGTGATACTATTCTTGAATTATAAATAGGATCTGATTCTTTCTTATTGAAATATTTCAAGAAAGCCCAACATTTTTCATGAGCAGATTTACGCTCTAAATTTTCTATCAAACTATAAGAATTATTAGCCATTAGAATAACATAATAACTTATGCACCTAGAAAATTCTTGTAGCAGAATAACTTGATTAGTCGTAACTCTTTACACACTAACAACGCACTCCATGCCTTCCTCGACTTCAACAACACTTGACAAGAGGGACTTATCACAAACCAAAATAACAACATATTTCATTAAATTATTTTCCAAATACATAACATATGAATGGCTCTAATGCCAGAATTACAGACATTGTAGCATAGCGCAGAGCGTGAGGATCGACCTTAGCAAAGTCTTAGACTCAATTATTCCTAATAGTCCTGCCATTTTAGGCATGCGGATCGACCTAAGACAGAATGACAGAGAGCTTGTAGAAAGAGAGAGCTCTAGTAACTCAAATCCCCAAATGGCAATACACTTTCTTTATTTGTATGATTTCAAGAGAGCATCTAGTATCTTCTCGAAATATGACCTATGTCTACATAAAGTGTACAAAATATAGATCTCATATTTAATATTTTCGATAGATTCTCTGAAATGTAGGTCAAGTCCCACAAAAACTCGGAGAAGTACTCCGAGTTTCAGATATTCATCAGGAAAGTTAACCTAAGATTTAAATAGTGGAGATTATTTGTGGAGAGAACCCACTAAACACCAAAAGTAAGCATCATTATTGTCCTTAAAGTTTTACATAATGGCGATTCTTTATGAAAAGAACTCACTAAACACCAAAAGTAAGGATCATTATTGTCCTTAAAGTTATTACATAGTGGAGATTCTTTTACGGAGAGAACCCACTAAACACCAAAAGTAAAATTTGTACAATAGAAAAGAGAGATGCTCTTAATAATATCCTTTCGGACTATGGTCAGAGTCATATCCACTTGGAGGAGAATAATCGTCTTTTTCTTAAAGGTCTTCATGGAGGGCTAGTTCGGCCTCAGGAATAACTTGATCAAGCTAGTGAGGAGCAAATAGTCCAAGACAAGCGTAGAAAGGATTGTACATGAAATGATAATCTAGCTGATCAGCTGGAAGAAAGGTATCTCCAAAAAATTCTACAGCCAAATGGAACTCATTCTGAGCAGTGAGGTTGGCTGTTGTAACTCGGTGAGATAAACTAAATGCAAAGATGTTGTAAGCCAGTTCCCCTTCCTGTAATTCAATTCTGAGAAGATTGATCATAGCTTTTGCAGAAACATTTTTGATCTCAGATGTTCTCAAACAAAACATATAGAACAAAACTTCTAACCAAGGCCTCCAAGACCTGTAATTGCTCATTATATCTTCACAATACATATAAACAAGGATTTCCTTACATGTCCGAGAAAACTGGAGTATGCCATAATATTCATACCATGTGATAGCAGGGGCATAAATATAATCAATGCGCAAACTTCTAGTGTGGCCAAAATAAATATGGATATTATTTACTAAGTTCTAGTTGATGTCATATGCAAGTCTTCCATTCTGAGAAATATGCCATTTTAACAAAATCATTTGTTGAACCTCAATGGGAAGTAATTTGATTTTAGTGACTAGATATTCCTAATAAAATTCATTCCTGCAATCTGAACAGAGCTCAATTTGGAACCTTTGTTTCCTGGAATTAGAGCTTTCCCATGTTTCAAAGACTTCGATTTCTTGGGTAAGATTGCTACCTTCTCTGGTGAGCATATATGCAAGGTAGTTTTCCTTACCTGATTGTATATGATTTCAAAATCAAATCCATCAAACCATAATTCCCATAGTAAAATTCTTGAATTTCCCTATTCTAACATATGTTTGTTTCCAAGCATTCTTTTCATATGTTTGAGATCTGTTTTTACTGTAAAATGGACACTTTTCAAGAAGAGATGGAATCTCTTGATGCCTCTCTTGACTGCAAAAAATTCTTTGTGTGAGAAGTGATATTTTAATTCAGTATCTGAAAATGTCCCTAATGCATAGGCACAAACTTCTTCCTTTTTATGTTGTTTCTATAACAAAACTGTAGCCCATACATGATTAGAAGCATTTGTTTCTAAAATGAAAGGAAATTATCTTGTGGTAATGCAAGAGGAGGAAGAGTTTTAATTTTATCCTTGATTGTTTGGACTACTTTTTTCATGGCATCTATCCATACTGCATTCTTCTTAAGCCTTTGTTGTATGACCTTTGTATCTGTTGACTGTTTCTCATAGGAATTTTTGATATAGTTAAAATATCCAAAGAATTGTTCAGTTGTCTTGATTGGTCTAGGAATTTTAATAAATTCTGCAAAACATGATCCTGTAACATTATCTTTCCCTGTGTAATGACAAGACCAAGATATTTTATCTTGGTTTGAGCAATGACAAATTTGTTTGGTTCGAAGGACCTTACTAAACCATGCTTATACACAAGCTCATAGATGGCTTCAAGATGGATTTTATGTTCTTGGATATATTTTCTAAAAACTAGTAAATCATCTATATACACGATGACAAATTTAAATGTCTTAATATATCTTCCATTATTTTCTGAAATTCGGATGCTGCATCCATTAAACCAAAGGGTAGAATTGTCCACTAATATTGTCTGTTTGGGACAACAAATGTTGTTTTGAATCTGTCACTTGGAACAATTCCTATCTACCAAAACCCACTCTTCATATCACATTTTCTAAAAATGTTAGCTTGAGAAATTCTAGCTAACAATATTTCTTTGTATAGAAGAGGATACCTGATAGGAGAAAGGGCATCATTTAGCGCTTTATAGTTTATGACTAACCTCTTCTTTCCTCGTTTTTGTTCTAGATGGTTGTTGACATAGAAGGTTGGGCATGCCTATGGGCTTTTTGATGGTTCAATAAGACCTTTGTCAATCAATTGCTGAATTTCTTGTCTGCATAACTCTTGTTCAGAAGGGCTCATATGATTTGCTAATGCCTTTTGTGGAGTTTGTCTCATTCCTTTTTTATATGGGTGTGTGTTGAAATATTTTTATCTGAAACAAAACGCATAAGGGTGTTTTGACATGCAATTCTATTTCAGTTTCTCAAGCACTTATTTTAGTACCTCAGGTGCATGGAGATATGCATTTTTTATGATTTTCTAAATTTTTGTGAGATCTTTAAGAGAAACTTCCATATCTTCTACTTTTCTGTCAGGATCAATTTTTATAATAAAACTACTTTTGGTTGCACCCTGAACTTTTGAAAGTTGGATTGCAAAAGTTATACTGCTCTTATCTAAAATAATTGGCATATATTTCTATACAAAATCATGTCGTAACAAAATATCAACACCTACATCATAATTGTATAATGTAACATATGCTGTACCAGATTATTCAACAGAATAGGAAAATCTGGAGTAGTAAAATAAACCTTCATGATTTGTTGGTTGACCGCTCTGAATTGAATTTTTGTTGGCTACCAATAGTATGATGGAATTGCTTTGTATTTGCAGCAACTACTCATTGCACCTATGTCGATTTGAGCATCTAGATGATAAAGTTTATAGCCTAGTATTTTGATGCCAATTTGGGTGACTAATCTATCTCCAATTTCACTAATGTCTTTTAATTTAGATTCTTCAAATTCTTTTTATGAATCTGAGTTTTTCAGATATTCAATTTTGATAATTGGGTCCAAGTGGAAGTTATGCTGCTACTGGGAGTTCAATTCATCAAGAAATTGGATATCTTGCTTAATATCATTGGCTGTTGTGGCTATTAAATTTCAGTTTTTCCTGATCCTATTTTCAGCCTGACTGATTTGGTCTTCTAAGGTCCCTCTAAGAGAAGTATAATTAGGAGGTAAATATTCTCTTTCTTCAACTGGTAAAAGGGTCCTAACAGGAGGAACACTCTTTTGTAATTCATTTATTCTTTTCTAAAGCCTGCTTCTTGGTACAACTAGGTTAGGAGACAATTTATCAATCTCTTGTTGAAGATGGTTGATTTCATTTGAAATGTTATATCTCGAGAAGATTTTACAATCTGTTATGAACGTACAATCAATGTTTTCATCATCACTAATATTTACATCTAATCTCTGAAAATGATGTGTTAAATCTTCATCATCTGAACTGGACTATATACTGAAAAACATTCTGCTAAAGAATCACAGTGTGAAATTAGTTCCCATTCAGCTAGATTATATGATGAAGAAAACAAGTTAAAAAGTTTGGCTTGTGTCTTTTCTTTCCGGATGGACATTTGTTAGCCCAATGGCCTCTTTGTCCACATATAAAGTATTTTCTTTTGTCAGCAGTAGTAGGTCTTCTTTTCTTTCTAAAAATATATATGGATCTTCTTTTTTTAGATGATGCAATGAATTGTTTCTTCTTACCTTTCCATTTGGGTTTGGAGCAATTACAATACTGAGATTTTTGTTGAGGATTTCTTTTCAAAGTTTTGTAACACCCAAATCTATATGTCTCTGAAAATATATCACAAAGTTGAGGACTGAAATCTAACTGCTTTTTAATATTTATTTTGTTCTTATATGTTGCACATTCATTTCTAAGGATGGTGATGATATGTTGATGAAGTGCTGCCAAACAAAGAGAATCAATATAAATCTTTTTCTTCGCTAGTTCTTGTGTGACTAGCTCTGGAATTCTTCATGGCATAGAAGCAATATAGTTTCACAAATATGCTACATTCTCATGATCTATAATCTTATAATAAAGCCCTTTCATAATGCAATAATACTCAGTGAGTAAGTCAAGATCACACAATCTTTGACTCATGAATAACTGAGCATAATCAGACTCATCTGAAGGTATAATTCCAAGGAATTCATGTGATAATGATAAGAGTATGGCTTCTAAAGGATCATCTTTGTTCACGATGTCAATCTGTTCAGTTAATTCTGGTATCAGAGCCATTCATATGTTATGTATTTGGAAAAGGATTTAGTGAAATCTCTTGTTATCGTGATTTGTGATAAGTCCCTCTTGTTGAGCGTCATTGAAGTCGAGGAAGGCATGGAGTGCATTGTTAGGGTGTGAAGAATTATGACTAATCAAGTTATTCTACATCAAGAATTTTCTAGGTTCATAAGTTATTCTGTTCTTCTAATGGCTAATAAATCTTATAGTTTGACAGACAATTCAGACCATAAAGTTGCTCATGAAAAATGTTGGGCTTTCTTGAAATATTTCAATAAGAAAGAATCAGATCCTATTTATAATGCAAAAATAGTCTTGTAGGAATTTGAACCTTAGACAAATTGGTTACTACCCAATATAGATGTCGAAAAAATCTATGAACTTCCTATGTTCAAATTTAAGGTTGCAAGCTTGCTTCGATTTACTTCTGCAAATGTTCCATTTTCAGTAGCACAATCTGTTTTTCAAGTACCATTGTTGATTAGAGAAGACATTGAATGGGGAACATAAAATGGATTTAATTATGTTCTTCTGGGCATGATTCAATTTGGAATCAATCCATTAGTTAGGCCAGGCCTTAACACCTCCTTCCTAAGTTGTGTTTTGGACTCTAGACATAATGATTTCCATGAAGCATTAATAGGAGGGTTTCAAAGTCCATATAATAATGGACCTGTATGGTCATCTTTGGTTCCCAGATATCATATCTCTCTCACTAATCCATACATAAATCAGTTTCTCCAAGCATATATTCGGTTCAATGATTTTTATTTGGCCCCAAGTACTCATATTGCTCAGTTACATACATCAGTTTGTTTTGTGATTCGTAACTACATCTATGCCTACCATAAATCCAAAATTGACAAAAAGAGATTTGAAAGAAGGTGTTGTTGTTGGACCAGGAAATACTACCCCTCTCAAATTACGTCTCATAGAGGTATCTTTGCCTAATGAATGGGATAGCCAATATACACCTATTGCTCAAAAGTATCCTCAGTTATCCTCTACCTCAAATCAGTTGGAAAAAGTCATTGCTTTTGATGGATCTAGAAAACATAGATTTGGAAAAGCCAAATATACAAATGGAAGCAAGTCCATTCCTTCAGTAAGACTCCATCCAAATATATCATTACCTAAACAACTAGAATCCTCCATGAATCGTTCATATATTATGAAGATTTTGGTTTCTCCTTATCAAAAACATGTGCAGAACCATAAGACTATTACTTCTGCAGATTGTATTTTTTACCATAAATAACCAGAATAATGAAGGAAAAATTTTCCCTAACCAATGAAGAAATTGGTCATTCTTCTGTGGATCATAAAGGCGAACACCCTGATTGTAAAGATTGCATACAAATATTTGTACCTCTTAAATATTTTAAGATGTATATTCTTCCAAGGGAAAAGATTGGAACATCAACTGTTTTGCCAGAAAGACATCTAAATCCAGGTAATAGCACTCAAAAGTTTAAAAATGGAAATTTGCAAGGAGATCTACAATTTATTCATTTAAGAAATCCTGCAGACCTGGAGCCGACTAACAAATCAAGATGTAAAATTATTCAAATTATCAATCTATTTGTCTCTCTCAAAACCTAGATGATATTGCTAAAGATGTTATTGAATTAAAAGAGCATATCAAAAGGTCGCATCAGACAAAAGATATAGTTTACAAGATGGATATGGTAAGAAATTAATTGAAATCTAGACACAGTTAGATACCATTAGCCGTGTTGTAACAAATTTTCATAATGCTCTTCCTAGACCACACTCTCCTCCATACTTCGAGGCAGTAGACCAAGAAGGACCAAAATTTACTTACCATAGACACAAATCTGATTCATTGTTTCTTAAGGCAATTATGAAAGAAGATGAAGAAACAATAGGAAAAGTCATGAAGGGGTCAGATTTAGCTAGAGAGAAATTTACACTAGTAAGTGATAAATTATCTAGTTTGATTCTAGATGTCAAAGGAAAAGAAACTTCCGACAAAGAATTAGATGAAGGATCTTCTAACTAAAAAAGAGAAGAATCTTTTCAATTTTCAAATAAAAATTCCAAGTTTGCAGAAGGAGATGTATCATCCCAAAATCAATCCAATCCTTTCACTAGATGGACACAACGTCTAGCAAAGACTGATGAAAAATCATATCCAGAATCTTTTCAAAGTATTGGAAATGCTCTATTTATAAACTTTTATTGTTTAAATAGATATTAGACATTCATTCTACTCCAAAGGATTAACACTTGGGCATCACAGAAAAAAGTTGAAACCAAACAGCCTTGGAAATACGTAGTGATCCAAATCACTTGGGCTTTAACAGGAAATGCTCGATTATGGAGGTAACATCTAGATAAATCTGAATAGAATTACAGACTTTGTAGCATAGCACAGAGTGTGTGGATCAACCTTAGAAAAGTCTCAGACTCAATGCTTCCTAAGAGTCCCACCACTTTAGGTTCACATATGCATCGAAGTGCACAAGCGTAGGCTTTTCGAACTTGACCTAAGATAGAATGATAGAGAGGTTGTAGAAAAAGAGAGCTCTAGCAACTCGAATTCCCAAATGGCAATACACTTTCTTTATTTATAGGATTTCAAGAGATCATCTAGTCTCTTCTTGAAATCTAACCTACGTCGACATAAAGTGTACAAACTATAGATCTCAAATCTAAACTTTTCCGTAGATTCTCTGAAATGTGGGTTAAGTCCCACCAAAAGTTGGAGAAGTGCTCCTAGTTTCAGATATTCTTCTATAAAGATAACCTAAGATTTACACAGTGGACATTCTTTATGGAGAGAACCCACAAAACACCAAAAGTAATGATCATTATTGTCCTTAAAGTTTTACATAGTGGAGATTCTTTATGGAGAGAACCCACTAAACACCAAATGTAAGGATCATTATTGTCCTTAAAGTTATTACACAGTAGAGATTCTTTAATCAAGAGAACCAACTAAACACTGAAAGTAAAATTTGTACAATAGAAAAGAGAGATGCTCTTAATAATATCCTTTCGGACTACGGTCAGAGTCATGTCCACTTGGAGGAGAATAATCTTCTTTTTTCAAAGAGTCTTCATGGAGGGCTAGCTAGGCCCCAGGAATAACTCGATCAAGCCAGTGAGGTGAAAATTGTCCAAGGCAAGTGTAGAAAGGACTGTACATGAAATGATGATCTAGCTTATCAGCTGGAAGACAGGTATCTCCAAAAACTTCTACAACCAAATGGAACTCATTCTAAGTAGTGAGGTTGACTGTTGTAACTCGATCAAATAAAATAAATGCAAAGATGTTGTAATCCAATGCCCCTTCCTATAATTCAATTCTTAGAAGATTGATCATAGCTTTTGTAGAAAGAGTTTTGATCTCAGAAGTTCAACAAGAAAACATATAGAATAAAACTTCTAGCCAGGGGCTCCAATGCCCGTAATTTCTCATTATATCTTCAAAATACATATAAACATCGGTTTCCTTGTGTATCCAAGCAAAATGGAGTATGCCATAATATTCAAACCATGTCATAGTAGGGGCATAAATATAAGTAATGTGAAAATTTCCATTGTGTCCAAAATAAATATGGATATTATTTATTAAGTTCAAGTTATTGTCATATGCAATTCTTTGATTCTGAGAATTATACCATTTGAACAAAATCATTTGTTGAACCTCAATGGAAAGTAATTTGATTTTAGTGACTAGACATTCCCAAAAAAATTCATGCCTGCAATATGAACAAAGCTCAATTTGGAACATTTGTTTCCTGGAATCAGAACTTTCCCCTGTTTCGAAGACTTTGGTTTCTTGGGTAGGATTACTACCTTCTCTGGTGAGCATATCTGCAAGGTAGTTTTCTTTATCTGATTTTTATATGATTTCAAAATCAAATCCATAAAACCATAATTCCCATCATAAAATTCTTGAATTTCCTTGTTCTAACAGATGTTTGTTTCCAAGCATTCCTTTCATATGCTTGAGATATGTTTTTACCATAAAATGGACACTTTTAAATAAGAGATGTAATCTCTTGATGCCTCTCTTGGCTGCCAAAATTTCTTTGTGTGAGGAGGGATATTTTAATTCATTATCTAAAAATGTCCCTAATGCATAGGTGCAAACTTCTTCCTTTTATGTTGTTGCTGTAACACAATTAGAAGCATCTGTTTCTAAAAGTAAAGGCAAATTATCTTGTGATAATGCAAGAGGAGGAAAAGTTTTAATTTTATCCTTGATTGCTTTGACTGCTTTTGTCATTCCACCTATCCATACTACATTCTTCTTAGGCCTTTGTTGTATGACCTTTGTATCTGCCCACTGTTTTTCACAGAATTTTTTTATATAGTTCAAACATCCAAGGAACCATTGAGCTGTCTTGATATCTGGAAATTGGTCTCGGAATTTTAGTAAATTCTGCAAAACATGATCATGTAACATTATCTTTCCCTGTGAAATGACAAGACCAAGATAGATTATCTTGGTTTGAGCAATGACAAATTTGTCTGGTCTGGACGGCAATACTAAGCCATGCTTATACACAAGCTTGTAGAAGGCTTCAAGATGGATTTTATGTTCTTGGAGATCTTTGCTGAAAACTAATAAAGCATTTATATATATAATGACAAAATTTAAATGTCTAAATATATCTTCCATTCTTTTCTGAAATTCAGACGGTGCATTCTTTAAACCAAAGGGTAGAATTGTCCACTGATATTGTCCGTTTGGGACAACAAATGTTGTTTTGAATCTGTCACTTGGAACAACTCCTATTTTCCAAAATCCAATTCTCAGATCAAATTTGCTAAAAATGTTAGCTTGAGAAATTCTATCTAACAAGATTTCTTTTTTTAGAAGAGGATACCTTATAGGAGAGAGGGCATCATTTAGAGCTTTATAGTTTATGACTAACCTCTTCCTTCCTCTCTTTTGTTCTAAATGCTTGTTGACATAGAAGGATGGGCATGCCAATAGGCTTTTTGATGGCTCAATAAGACCTATGTCAAGGAATTGTTGAATTTCTTGTCTGCATAACTCCTCTTCGGAAGTTCTCATATGATTTGCTGATGCTTTTTGTGGAGTTTGTCTCATACCTTCTTTATATGGGAGTGTGATGAAATATTTTTCTTTGAACCAGAATGCATCAGGGTGTTCTGACATGCAATTCTGTTTTAGTTTCTCAAGCACTTCTCTTAAGACGTCATGTGCATGGAGATCTATGTTTTTGATGATTTTCTAAGTTTTTGTGAGATCTTTAAGAGAAACTTCCATATCTTCTACTTTTTCGTTAGGGTCATTTTTTATGAAAAATTGCTTTTGGCTGCAACGTGAACTTTTGAAAGTTGGATTGTAAAAGTTATACTGCTCTTATCTACAACAATTGGCATATATTTCTGTACAAAATCTTGTCATACCAAAATATCAACACCTGCATCATAATTGTATAATGTAACATATGTTACTAGATTATTCAATAGAATGGGAAAACCTGGAGCAGCAAAATAGACCTTCATGATTTGTTGGTTGAACATTGTAAATTGGATTTGTGTTGGCTGCCAATAGTATGATGGAATTGCTTTATATTTACAGAAACTGCTCATTACACTTGTGTCTATTTGAGCATCTAAATGATAATGTTTATAGCCTATTATTTTGATACCAATTTTCTTAACTAATCTATCTCCAATTTCACTTATGTCTTTTAATTCAGATTCTTCAAATTCTTTTTCTGAATCTGAGTTTTTCAGATATTCAATTTCATAATTAGGCCCAAGTGGAAGTTATGATGCTTTAGTCATCATGGTGACAAACTAGGAGTTCAATTCATCAAGCAATTGGATATCTTGCTTAATATCATTGGCTATTGTGGCTATTAAATTGATGTTTTTTCTGATCCTATTCTCAACTTAACTGATTTGGTCTTCTAGAGTCCCTCTAAGAGAAGCATAATTAGGAGGTAAATCTTCTCTTTCTTCAACTGGTAAAAGGGTCCTAACAAGAGGAACATTGTTCTGTAATTCATTTATTCTTTTCTGAAGCCTGCTTCGCGGGACAACTAGGTTGTGAGACAATTTATCAATCTCTTGGTGAAGATGGCTGATTTCATTTGAAATGTTATATCCCAAGAAAATTTTACAATTTGCTATGAATATACAATCATTGTTTTCATCATCACTAATATTTACATCTAATATCTGAAAATGTTGTGTTAAAGCTTCATCATATGAACTGGAACTATATACTGAAAAACATTCTGCTGAAGAATCATAGTCTGAAACTAGTTCCCATTCAACTGGATTATATGATGAAGAAAACAAGTTAAAAATTTTGACTTGTGCCTTTTGCTTTCTCGATGGACATTTTAACCCAATGGCATCTTTGTCCGCATATAAAGCATTTGCTTTTATCAACAGTAGTAGGTCTTATTTTCTTTCTAAAAATATATTTGGATCTTTTTTTTTTCAGATGATGGCATGAATTGTTTCTTCTTACCTTTCTGTTTGGATTTGGATAAATTACAATGCTAAGATTTTTGTTGAAGATTTCTTTTCTGAGTTTTGTAACACCCAAATCTATATGTCTCTGAAAACATATCACAAAGCTGAGGACTAAAATCTAACTTATTTTCAAGATTTCTTTTGTTCTTATATGTTGCACATTCATTTCTAAGGATGGTGAGGATACGTTGATGAAGTGCTACCAAAGAAAGAGAATCAATAGAAATATTTTGCTTAGCTAGTTCTTGTGTGACTAGCTCTGGAATTCTTCGTGGCATAGAAGCAATATAATGTCACAAATATGCTACATTCGCATGATCTGGAATCTTATAATAAAGCCCTTGCATAATGCAATAATACTCAGTGAGTAAGTCAAGATCACATAATCTTTGACTCATGAATAACCGAGCATAATCAGACTCATCTGAAGGTATAATTCCAAGGAATTCATGTGATAATGATAAGAGTATGGCTTCTAAAGGATCATCTTTGTTCAAGATGTCAATCTGTCCAGATAATTCTAGTATCAGAGCCATTCATATGTTATGTATTTGGAAAAGAATTTAGTGAATTCTCTTGTTATCGTGATTTGTGATAAGTCCCTCTTATTGAGTTCCATTAAAGCCAAGGAAGGCATGGAGCTCATTGTTAGGGCGTGAAGAGTTACGAATAATCAAGTTATTCTGCTACAAGAATTTTCGAGGTGCATAAGTTATTCTATTCTTCTAATGGTTAATAGTTCTTATAGTTTGATAGACAATTCAGAGCATAAAGATGCTCATGAAAAACATTGGGCTTTCTTGAAATATTTCAATAAGAAAGAATGAGATCCATTTATAATGCAAGAATAGTCTCGTAGGAATTTGACCCTCAGCCAAATTGGCCAATACCTGTTGGATCGAATGAGTCATCAGGGAAGAGACCCTGGGTTCAGGCACGGAAGGCCAACAATGATCCATTGTAGTCTAGGACAACACTGGCACTTTCACCTCACCCTGAAGGGCAAGGAGTCTCACTCGAAGCGCACCATGACTAGAAGTGGAGAAAGGCTCAGCATGGAGTCGAGGGGATTTCAGTTGAACACAGGCGGTCATACACATATGTGTTCATAATCCATGGAACAAAGATAATGATACCCTAAACTCATACACAAGGACTCATCATAAATACCACAGAACTAACAACATTCTAGTATCGATCTAGCAAGCAGTAGCTTCATGCAACAAGGAGACTATTTAAAATTTTACTAAGCCCATAGAACATGATGTGCAATGTGCTATGAGTCTGAACAACCATCAACTCTGATTTCATTAAAGCAATAGAATAGAATACATTATAACTTGGCATCTCCCCATCAACAATACATAAAATACCCAGCTCAGTAGCTCGGGTAAGATCTTCTCCACAACCCAATTCCTTGGTTTCCAACTCTTCCTATTTCTGCTATTCTATTTGCGTACCTACTTGGCAGCCAAATAATTTAGCATCTGGTAGGTTCGTCCTCAACAATAACCCCAACGAACAACAAAACCCAACAACAGCAACACCCTCTTTCTTTCCATTCTTCCTCTTTTTATATCCTCCCTAGCTGCCTAGACTGTGAGTTCTTACTCAGCTGCTTGCTTCCTTGGCTGCCTCTACGCCTTCCCATGTCCTCAGCTTTCTTTGCCTTCCGTTTCTACCTTGCCATCACCTTTCCACAACTACTCATTCTACTACCCAACCATTGTTTCCATTTGTCCTTTCCTGCCATACGGTTGGTCAAAACTGGTCAAAACTCTTCAAAATTAATGGAGGCTCCAATAGGCTTTGACCACAATTTCTTGACTCATCCCCAAGTAAAGTCATTTCAAACTTTGGTGGATCTGTTGTTGTTTCCATGGGTTCTACGGGTGGCGGTTGTGTTGCTATCGGCATTGTTTCCACTGTGAATTGTTCCATCACCTCTTTTGCAGTGATACTTTCTTGCGGAATAGGCATCTCTTCCATTTCAATCCTAGTTCGTGGTGTGGCACTTGTTTCTGTGGCCCTCTCCTGACCTTGTGGCTCCTCCTTTCCAAACGAAGGCTCCAACTCAGGGATTGTTGTTGTTGTTTGCTGCCTAAACTCACTGTATCACTGGATAGCCAAGTCCTAGTTTGCAAGGGTTGTGTCTGTGCTTTGCGTGAATGCCTCAGCTAATTGTGATGTTAAGGTTGTCGACCATTAGATCTGCAAGCTGTCTAATTACTGGCTACTTGAGTGGCATGCCTCCTTTATGAACAGGACTTGCATTCAAACCAGGGGCCGCAAGTCTTAGATTACTCTTTTCATCCTTGCCAACTCCTCCTCAGTTGCGTCAACCTGGGCCTGGAGGAAGTTGATTTGTTCACTTATTTTCTAGAGTTGAGTAGGGTTTGTGCATGCTCTTATGTTGGAAAATAGAGATTTAATTTTCTCTCACAATGGGTAGACCTGGTGATTCTTCAGGGCTAGAATGCCTAAACAATCGTGGACCTTACCCATTAAGGCATATCCACATGATGAGGGCATCGACTAGTGCTTGTTTCTTTGTCTCGAGCTCTCATACCTTGCTTTTAACGAAGCGTGCATAGATTTCTATAGGGTCAAGCAGAGCAGATCTGATGGTCTCTAGCTTCCTCTTCATTTCTGTATTTGTTGTTGCTAGGCGTATGCACGTCATCTGTATATGATCGCAACAATCTATCAAGGAGTAGGCAGACATGTCCGCCGGTGCTTCTGTGTTGGCTTCAATGACGGTTGGCCACATGCATTGAAATCTCTGAGTAAGCTGATCCACTTGTGCTTGCAACCCTGTATTTGCCTCTTGCAGGTGATATTGTTCTTTCATTACTGCGAGCAATTGCATCTTTTGCTGCTCATGTTCCCTAGCCAATTTCTCATGTAGGCTCTTGGCCTTGTGGGCGGCTTGCTGAATGAAACAAAATAACTAGGCTAATGACCAGTGATAGAGTGTATCAGTCCTCATTATGTCTGGTTCTAGAAATTGCGTCGATGTTGTACTCTCAGTGGGTGGCATCCCTAAGGTCGAGGTGGCACCTTATTTCCAGCTACTTAAATAAACTTCTGCTTCTGCAGACAATCTCCTATGGTCGAAGGGGAAGATCTCGGACACCATTGCGAAGGTGGAAGCTATTTACAGGGATGACTCCCGTGGCGGTTGTACTGTAGTGGCTGCAATGGTGGGGATTTCCTCGACTATGGTAGTTCTAGGAATTTGGTGTTCGACCTCAACAGTGAGATCGATGACTGGGGTTGGGGTGCTAACTTTTGGCTTTTGGCAACTGGCTCTTTGACTTTGGGGGTGTGGGTAACTTGATTCTTTTATGGCTTGGGTACTTGTGTCATGGAGGGAGCCTAGGCTACTCCCACGGAAGGTGTCACTGAGAGGGGGGGCATTATAATGGGGAACAACATAGTTGAACCTTGAAAATGTTTGGGATAGTCGCCCTCACCTAGATTGAAGTTTGCGAGTGTCCTTCTTACCTCGAAGATTTTCTCCTCCATTTGGAGCAGCATTTGTTGGAGTACTTTAGTTGCCTCCCTTCTGTTGTTGCTTTCTGCCCCATCTTCCTCTTGGTTTTGTGGCATCAGAGCTTCGAACAGGTACCTGGGCTTCCCTTCCATTATTTCGCAGGCCACTCCCAGCTAGGACTCTACTTCTCTATGCAAGGCCTCCTCTGTCATGCTAAATCTTTGTGGCCTTAATTTGAATGTGGTGGGGTTGACACACCGTGGTCTAAGATAAGTATGTGCATGCAAGGCCCCGAACCAGAGCTCACCCGAGAATGCATCAAGGAGAGTCATGGGTATTCTCTCTGCCGACTGAACGGCATCCACCATCTATGTGTACCAGCTCTTGAAGGTCATTTCATTGATCTCTTTTATGGTGGGATACCCCGATGCCCTCCATGGTTCATATCTAAGCACAATTGGTTGACCTTCAGTAATAGTTTCCATCTGCCTCTTTGGTATTGACCTCCACTTCCACATTGCTAGTGCCATTACAAAACATCAAAACACAAAGTCAATGCTCTACTAGTAGACATCTTCACATGCCTCAAAGAGTTCGTTGAGTATGAAGGTTGCCCAGTTGAGTATATCACCCTAGCAGCAGTGTTCTACTATTGATACTCTGTCTAGGGTGCACTCGTTTCTTGTGAAATCATTGTCTTTCTTGCAATGAGGTAGCAGGTGAACCAGATGTTATCTTTGTTGATTATGTCTAGCTTCGCACCTCCCCCCCAACCCCCCCACTCTGTCCCATAGCGGGTGTAGATGTTGTCCTTTTTCAGTTTCTTACCTCACTTGGCCCCAGCCTGGAATTCTGTGACGACTACATTCCCCATGTTTTCCATCCTGATCAATCGATAGATATCCTCAGCATGGATCGGGTATTGTTTTTCCAACCATAGCAAACCTTCATGCATCTCGCTTGCTAATAGCTTGGTGCATTGCATAGTGGTTAGATGGGTGCCAAACACAGACAGATTTCTCAGGTTGAACAACGTGGAATTTTGTATCCCTTTGAAGTCTGCCTTGATTCTGGAGGCCCTAGTGCCATCCGTCTATTGAAATTCTTCTATGTATACCTCCCTTTTCATTGCTGGAAATTGGAACTCGTCTGTGAAGTCATTGTCGATGAGGTTAGACTAGTCATATTTCCCATACAGGTTGTCCAAAACTTCAATTCTTGCATCTAGAGAGCAGTTTGTGGGACTGATATGATTCTCTTTGCCATTTTTCCCCTTCTGCTATAAACAATTTGCATTGGTGGTCTTCTATTTCTCCTGTTCTTTTGAGTTCTCCTGGAATCCTTCTAGTGTTTGAAATTCTACCATTCCCTGCATTCTCCTGAGATTTCTGTAACCGGTTCTGACACGACATCCCCTGACTAATGAGGCTTTAATCAACTAATTACTCTAGCGGCCTTTCCATGTATTTTAACTATCATTTTGTCGTCGTCGGCTAACTGGGACATTCCAACTATGACGTGGGCTTGGAAAGTACAGAGTGGGTTGCATGGCGTCTTTATTATGCCGTGATGAGCTTATTTATTAACTAATTCTATGCTTAACAGGAAAAATTTTGTGACCCTACCTTGACAGTTGCCTTATTGATTACTTAATCAGGAAATAACTACTGGTATAGCGGATGGGATGGGTATGTGTGCGGCCATCAATTTTGGAAAAAGTTTGAACCTACGCATATTCTGGTTATGTGGTTTGACACACACGGCTACTGTTCCTCCAACTAGGCCTACTGAGTCTACTGACACTACTCCCCCCCGACCACAAATAGGTTGCGGTATCTCTCTACTTGCCGCAACCTTATTATTCGATTTTTTTATTTTTATTTTTTTACTTATGGAAGGGTTTCAGGCATGCGCCATTCACCCATCCTAGCAGAAGGACTCCATCTAGTTGCATAAGTCTTATCACACCCAATTATTTTATATGTGAAATTATGAACGGGCCTAACCAGTGCATCTGTAGTTTTCCAAGCAACTTGAGGAACTTGTTGTCATAGAGGAGCACTTGGTCACCGACTTCGAACGATTTCTTCTTAATGTGCCTATCGTGCCAAGCCTTTTGTCTACATTGCTCAACGGATTGATGAAACTCTGCCAGGAACCACATTTCATCGAGCTCTAATAGCTGGCTTAGTCTGTTCCGCAAGGCACTGCTATCAGTCATTCATTTGCCTCTGAAATCAACATGTTGGGTAGTACGAACTTTGATGGCACCACCACCTCTCTAATGTATACTAGATAGAATGGAGTTTGTTTGTGGAGTCTTTTAACTGTTGTTCTATATGCCAAGAGTATTTCTAGAATTCTTTCATCCCAGTCATCTCGGTTGGCTGATACGATTTTGTTTAGCCCTTTTTCTAGTATCCTGTTGAATGCCTCTACAACACCATTTGCTTGTGGATGGTAAGGGCTGCTCTTGTGATGTTGTACCATAAAAGTTGTTGACATGACCTAAATTGTCTCATTTAGGAAGTGTGTGCCCTGGTCGCTTCTGAAGCTCCTTAGGCATCCGAACCTTCAGATGATATTTTCAAAAATGAATTGTGCCAATGTTTCTGTTGTGCAGCCTTTTACCTGCACAGCTTCTACCCATCTTGACAGGTACTCTATGGCGATGATTATGTATTGGGCTTTGGAGTGCCACGTTGGTGAGGAGACTAGACCAATGAAATCTACCACCCACTTATCGAATATTTGGACCGTATGGACTGGGTGTAGTGGTAGCTCATCGCATCGGGAAGGCCTTCCAACTCTTTGACAGACATCACATTCATTGGAGAATGCCTTCGAATCCTTATGCATAGTGGGCCACCACAGTCCTGCTTGTAGCATCTTCCTAGCAGTTTCCTTACCCCCTACATGGCCTCCCGCAACCCCTGCATGGAACTCCCATACGATATCTTTTCTTTCATGTTGTAGGACACAATGTCTGAGTATCTATTCCAAGCCCATTTTATAAAGGTGTCTTGCTATGAGTTGGTAATCTGCTGCTCTGACCACTAAGTACCTTTTCTACATTGTAGTGTATCCCTGTGGAAAACTGCCTATTATGAGCAAAGTAGCAATCCCCTGTAGGTGGTCAGGTATGGCTTCTATCCTGAATAAATCGGCATCGGGTAACTGGTCATCTATTGCTCCATCATTCACCCCTGTTTCCAGGTGAGAAAGGTGATTTAGGCCTACATTTAGTCTTCCTAGCTTAACAACTGCTTCAATTGTGAACTCTTGAAATAGTAATAGTCATCTGCATATTCTTCCCTTGAGTACTGACTTGTTTACTAGGTACTTCAATGCAGAATGGTCTGTGAAAAATTTGAATGGCGCACCCAGCAGGTAGTGCCTAAACTTTTGGAGAGAGTAGACCATTTCTAGAGCTTCTCGTTCTATTTTTGTGTAGTTTTTTTCCACTGTGGAGAGCTTTTTGCTTGCTTAGTATACTAGATGATCCATCTTCTCTCCTGGTTGTGCTAGGACTGCTCCTAGTGCTATTCCAAACACATCAATATGTACATGGAACATTTTGTTCTAGTCAGGGTACACTAATATGGGTGCACTTACTAACCTTTGTTTTAGTTTGTCTAGTGCTGCTTGACAATCTGTTGTCCAAATGAATTCCTCCATCTTCCTTAGCAGTCTCTCCATTGGGGCTATTATGGTTGCATAGTTTCTGATGAACCATCTGTAGTACCCTGTATGGCCTAGAGTTGCTCTTAGTTGTTTTATGTTGCGGGGTGCTTTCATGTGGATAATTACTGCTGTTTTGACAAGGTCCATGCAGACTCCATCTTTGCAAACAATATGGCCCAACAGGGTTCCGAAGGGAACCACAAAAATGCACTTCTTCAAATTTAAAGAGATTTGTAATTTTCTGTATCTTTCGAAAATTACTCTTAACAAACTAGCATGCTTCTTCAATAGGTTGTATTCTATCCAATCGTCCATGTGGACTTCTAGGAACTTATGAATGTAGTCTCAAAAAGCTGCTATTACAATCCTTGAAAAGACTGTTGGCGCATTCTTTAATCCAAATGGCATTACATTGTATGCGTATGACCCCCACTCCATCGTGAATTTTTTTTTTCATTTTATCTTCTTTGGCTATTCAAACCTAGGTAGCTTGAGAATCCATCTATGAATGCGTAAGCCTCATTCCCCGTAACATTGTCTAGTAACTTCATTGCTGAAATGCGTTGGGAATGGGTCGTGCACACATGCATTATTCAGGCTTCTATAGTCGACGCATACTCTAATCTCAGTTGCATCCTTCTTGTTTTGAAGCACTATAGGGCTTATCCAGTCATCTTCATTGACCATAAAAATGATTCCTGCATCTAGCATTTTATCAATCTCCCTTTTAACTTTCTCTTTGACCCTTGGGTTCAGTTGGTATGGTATGTGCTTCACTGGTGAGACTCCTAGTTTCAGAACCACTTTCATCTCTCCCAAGTTACCTTTTACCCCCTTGAGTTCGACTACTGAAGCTGGGAACAGGTCCTGGAATTCTTGTAGTAAATAAAAAATTTATTTAGTGGTTTATTCGTCACAGTAGTCTCCTACTGATATTATCTTGGGTTTATCCTCTGTCCCTACATTCTGCTTTCTCAGCTTCACTGGTAGGAGATGGGTGCCTTCTGTTCAGGGGCTCTCGCGGATCCCCCTTTCTCCCTCTATTTCTTCAAAGGCTAGGTGTCTAAGCCTTTCCAATTCGTCTTCTTCTGGTTCTGCATCGATTCTGTCGTAGGTCACAAATCGTGGAGATTCCATGTCAAATAAGAATTGTAGGAATTTTCTTCATGCTCCCCTTCAACTAGCGTCTCTGGGGTGAACAAAACTCCTTTTACCACTTGAAGTGCTTCTGTCATTTGTGCTTCATTCTCCTTGAATGAGAAATCACCAATGAATTATGTTTTCAAGGCATCCCAAGCATTTGTTTGTCATCATAGTTCTTCATGGATGTACCACACCTAGGGGTTGTCATTGAGGGTGTGTATAAAGGCATGTAACCACAAGTTCTTTGGAAGCTCTCCGCTTTCCCAGTTGGTCGTGCACCCTTTGACATGTTCCCCGAGACTTGAATTCCCCGTGTATTCTTTTTGGTCTAGTGTCTACTCTTCTTTCTTTCTAAACCTTTCCTTCATTGCTCGCTTTACATCCTTCTAGTCTTCCAATACCTGGCAGTGTGCTTTCCACCATCTTGTCAGTGTTTCCATGAGCACAATGTCCAGAAAGGGAATTCTCTGGTCTTCCGGTACATCTTGGTCCATCCTATCTAGAAATTGATCTAACGATTTAAGGCCACAGTACTTCGGGATGTCGTCCTTTCCTATATATCCCCAGTTTACTGGGCTTATCATTGCACATCACCAGGTTATTAGTCCATATCCACCTTGCCGCCATGCATCCCATGCAGCTTTTGAACCAGCTTCTAAACTTTGGGTGCTCCTCCAACTAACTGATCCTCCAGCTGTAGGATTTATGTAATCTTCCCACTTTCCTACTGTGAGTGTATACAACTATTCTAACATCCCTGGTTCTTCCCTATCATCTATTGGCTCTATAAACTTGGGTCCTTGATAAGGGTCCAGTAGCTGAATCACCCTTAGTCCTTCTGCTTCGAAGATCATCAATTCCTTTTTCAAATCTATGACGGCATAGTTTTCGTATGCCCAATCAATCCCCACAAGTGCTGGATATGGGTCTTTATCCACCATAATGTCTATTACTTCGAATTCAGTGTGTGTTTTTACTCTTGCTACATTAACCTCTACATTCCACAATATTTTGATGGGCAGTATACAATACTGATTTTCCATTCTCAACTGAATTGGCGAATACTTCAGTTGCGACTTCCCCATTGCCTCCCAAGTCTTCCAGGGTAGGATGTTTATGTCCAATCCCTGAGCTAGCATGGTGTCCTTTATCTGGAATCCTGCCACCTGTGCATTGATTCAGAATTCCTTCCCACTTCTCTTATTATTCTGCTTCACCCTCCTGGAGGCTTTCGCCAACCAGACTTCACATGGTTGTTCCGCATCCTCTCGCTCTATGGACACCGCGGCTTTCATGCTTTTCTGTAATTCCCTTAGCATGGTCTCATCTTCAACAATTTTTAAGAATAGTTTAAACCACTCCCCAATGGGTTTGGTGGGGCTGAGCCCATAGACTTGTGGACCTCGGGTGTCCTTGTCTTCAGTCATCCCTTTGAACAATTTGGATGCTTCTTGTTAATACTGCTTTTGGTGCTTGGGCTGATACGCCTTTAGTGGTGACACTGCTTTGACGAACACGGGGGGTTCCTCGACATAGTGATCTTCCCCTATCTTCTTCTCTCCTTAGGTGACTATATTGATATTTGTTGTGGGGAGAACCTTGCTATTCTAGGGCCCGCCATTCACCAGGTTATCCCCTCGCTATCTGGTCCTCTCTTCCCATTTCGCGATGAGCTCTGGGCAATCTTTTGTTGCATGGGTGTTAACTCTATAATCCGAACACCATGATCTTCTTGGGAGTGGGCATTCCCTTGCAACATGTCCTTCATGATCGCTATTGTAGCATCTTAGGGGTCCTCTACCCCTTGATCTCCCTCTGCGTCCATTTCCTCCTCGCCCCCCTCGATTTTCTTCATTGACTCTGAATGTGGATCTTTCCATCCTTTTTTCTAGAACATCTAGCGCTTGGCATTGATTGGTGTGATGAGTGGTCGATGCGCAGAACTCGCAGTAGTTGTTACTGGGGATGCTAGAGTACTTTTGCAGCACTGGACACATCTGCGGTAGGTGTCCATACGTTTTACAAATTTCGTAGAAAACTATGTTATTCCTTCTAGGGAAAGGTCCTTCAACCCAAATGGCTACAACCCCTATAGTTGGAGTGGTTCCTGATGACCCCGCCACCCCTCCTACTTGGTTAAGACCTAGCAGTCATGGGCATTCCGTTGCAATGTGCCTCTCCACCAAGAGATGGGTGCACCAAATATTGGGCCTAGCTGATTGTACAGGCTAAAGATCCTCAGCTTCTCTATTAGGTGCGGGATCTAGCTTTTCAAGCTCGTGATTGTTGGATCTTGCAGACTTTTGCCTCCCCGGTATTCGTTGGAATATCCTGCCATTGCTTCTATCTGAGATGCTTGCTGTAAGGCATCCTGCAGGGTTCCTATCTTCTATTGTGTCAGCAGTGTCATGGTCAAGGGTAAGAGTGCCTTGACAAACCAGTCCCACTGGTGGTTTGGGTCCAAAGTGTAACCTAGCTTAGCAATGGCATCCTTAAACCTTTGCATGAGCTTCCAAGCAGTCTCTCCCTCCCTCTACTTAATTTCCCACAACTTCGATAGCCCTTGCTGATCAGTTTGCGGTACCTTGAATTCTTACAAAAATCCCATCTTAATTTCATCTATGGTTGGGTTCTGGTTTTGCTCTGCCCACTTTATGAACCAGCGTAGAGCCCGTTCCCTTAGCGTGGTCTGGAATTCCACTGCCTAAATGTTATCCAGAGTCTGACAGGCTCTCCAGATGGCTTCGTAGAGGTACTAGTGTTGCTCCACATCCTCATTCCCCTTACCTACAAACTCCAGGTATCTTGTAAATGATCTTGCCATGCTGCTATGAATATTGGCTAATAACACAAAAACATTGGTTCCCTGCTGTAGTGATCCCTGTAGTCCAAAGTTGTTGCTATAGTCGATTCTGGTATCACTTCCAATATTGAGACCAGTTCTTTATTTTTCTCGAGCACTGTATACTCGCGCTGATTTGGCTAGGTTAAGGATGAATTCCTCTGGTTTTTTATAAGGTACCAGGGGAAGGTCGAGGAAAATGCCACTTGTGTTTCGGGGTTGGGGCTGTTGAACTTTGGTGGATGTTGGTTCCTCGTCGCATAACTTTCTCATTCTGTCACCCATACTGTAGCCATCTTCATGCTAGCATGGGTGGTGATCTTGCGTTTCTTCTTCCGCAACCTTCAGGAAGGACCCTTCATACGCTCCCAGTTGCAATCCCACATCCGCAACATTCCAAGATATTCCTCCTCCAATTCCCTGTTGCGATCCTATTTCTGCATCTTGCAAGGAGTTCCCTTCCTCCTCTTCTTGATTCCGACATCCCTTCATCCCATCTTGGGGTGCCCTAGCATCCTCTTCCCTCTCCATCTCAGCTCAGGGTTTCTCCATCGCTACTCCTATCAGGCGGGACCCTCTCCTTCTTTTCCCTAGGGCTCGAGCTACTCTTGCCTTCCACTTATCCACTAGAAGTGCCCTTCTCAGTGCTCTAACATCCCTCGCTCTCTTTGATCCCTCTGCATCCATCCCCCCGTAGCATCACTATCGCCTTGCGGGCAGCATTTTCCCCTTTAGTTCCTTCCTACGATACTGGGGTTTTACACTTCCATCCCGGTAGTGAATAGAGATAGCAGCCCCTCTTCTACCAAAAGCATCTTAATCCACGTCGTGATTTCCCCTATCAATTCCCCCCTTAGCTCAAAGTTGAACACCGCCTCTGCCTTTGAGTAGGACTGATAACTTTCTGCAAGAAACTCAACCACATATCCTTCCACCATAGTTCTCACCTAGAAATCAACTGCTCTCATCTGCTCGTTATCCATCTGTTGTAATAGTGTAGTCTTAGAGTAAGTCCAACTATGGCAGGCTCTCACCGATCTGCTGAAAGGACTTTGTCACTTCAATTCCCTCAACTAGTTGTACAGGTCCTAAGGGAATTTGCACTAGAAAATTTCATATTGGTCGTCTGAGCTATCAACTTATAAGATCTCCTTACGCTCCTTTCCGATCGGTTGATTCCTACCGGTATCCCTTTCTGCCACAAATTGGTCTATTTTGTGGTTCCACCAATTTCTAATCTCTCTCTTAAACACCCTCAACACCATATTATGAACCAGTTCTCCTAACTTCAAGTCCTAGCAATAGAACCATTTGTTGGCTCGAATGAGTCATCAGGGAAAAGACCCCAGGTTCAAGCACGGAAGGCCAACAATGGTCTACTGTAGTCTAGGACAATGCTCACATTTTCACCTCACCCTGAAGGGCAAGGAGTCTCGCCCGAAGCGCACCGTGACCAAAAGGGGAGAAGGGCTCAGCATGGAGTCGAGGGGATATTAGTTGAACATAAGTGATCATACACATATGTGTTCATAATACATGGAACAGAGATAATGAAACCCTAAACTCATACACAAGGACTCATCATAAATACCATAGTACTTGTTAGGTTCCTATACCAATAGATCTCATTTTTCATGATTGACTATGGAAGTGGAAAATATGTTCATCTTTGCATGCTGCAGAGCTTCCATATTTTGTATACAGACAAAGAAAATTAAAAAATGTAAAGAGGGTATGCCTTAAAAGAATAATCAAAAGGCAAGAAAATGTTTTGGTCAGAAAAATAGCAAAAATGAACCCTGAACCGAAAGACCAAGAAAGTGGCCAATCAAAATGCCTCTGCTATCTTATTTGCAAGTTCACAATGTGGAGATAATGCTACTTATCACACTTGATGGATGGCCCAAGAGTTCAATCTGGACCATTCCATATTTAAATTTGGTGTTGTAGAATAGAGAATGCATCTCTAACCAAACAGTTCAAGCTTGGCAAATGAGTAGATAGGTAGAGAAATTAAGGAGCCTAATTGCTTAATCTGGGCCCCTGGAAGAGATAAGGGTACATTTAGATAGGAGGGAAGTCAAAAGAAAAGAAAGAAAAGCAGGGTTTGCTAGTCTAAATGCAGCCAATGAAAAGGAAGAAAAAATGCTAGGTGTATTAGGCTGGGTAGGCAGTTTGAGGTTGCAGAAGCAAGGTTATAATCACTTTTTGTCTTGTCAAGAAAGACTCATCTCATCAATGACATTGGTACCATGGCAGTGGTTGGACTACAGAACAATGGAAGCATGACTAATTCCCCTTCATTCCCCCAAAGATCACTTACTAACATCCCCTCAAGGACCTTGGGATCTACCCAATAGTCCTGTTTCACTTCACTCTAGGAGAAGTGCTAAGTTAATCTCTGAGTTTACTTAGTGGAAAGAAGCCACATTTCTTGTGTAAAAATGATCATTCCACACTCCTTTCACTTCCCTATGTCTAAGTTTTCATTCTATAAACTTAGCATTCATCCATTCAGTTTCAATCCATAAACTCATATTAACCTCTAACTCTATTATTTAGCTCCCTTAATCATCTACCCATCCCTATTACACAAAAAATATATAAATAACCCAAAAATATAAATATCCCCACCCCTTGGCATTATAGCCATATAATACTAAGTTAGGGGAATACTAGGTCCATTTGGGGCCATGGTGTTAGCCCTTCAGCGTCCAAAATATTCGGGATTAATCTAACATTTGGTTAGATTAATAACTATCTGAACCCCCCCCCCTCACACACAAACCATACTAATAACCTCACGCGCATACATTTTACTTGGGTTTCGTTTGACATTTGGTTAAGCGAAAAACCATAACCCCGACGCGAACATAAAACCCATAACCAAAGTTCAAAACCCACCCGAAACCTTTGAAAAATTAAGGTTTATCGTACGCGCTTTTCTGCTAAAGCCCGATCACATCGCCCTCCCATCCACCATCCGATCGCCCCCCACAGATCCGACAATCCTGATCCATATCGGACGCGCCCCGACGACGGTACGTTAGTACTTGATGGTCGACGGTTTCACCGTTGTACACGGCGACACCTGTCGCCCTTTGATTGCATCAGGCCGCCTCTGACAGTTACCGCCCCTGTACCAAAGGCAGTCCGATGGAAACCGCTTACCGCTCTATCCTTTCGCCTGCGTCACCGCATGATGTTGCATCCACGTCACCCGCCACTGCCCTGTACCTGCGCCAAATCATCTGTTGACGTCACCACTCTACCACCGTGTCATGTGCTACATCATCACCCACGTCAGATGCCATGTCATCCTCCATACCCGCTACGTGACAAAAAATACGTCATGATGACGTCATCCCCGAAAAGCACCAAAAGCGCTAAAATGTCCAAAATTTGTTAAAAAAGTCGTGAAAACGACTATTTTTTTTTATTTCTATTGTTGCACCTGTGGAGCCGCTTGCATGCGATTTTACGTTCAAATCGGCCTCCAACCTGCACATTCCATCACCTTGTGAATCTGGTTCCGTAGCTCGACACCACAGCTCGAGGCACCCCTGCTAGCTATCCTATGTGCCATTAAAACAGGTATTTACCCACAGTTGACCCATGAATCCTGTTTTTAGGAATTTGACCATGAAATTTGACTAAGGAGCTCATATTTAAACTAAATTTCACTCTAGCCCCGAAATTCCACCTACAAACTCAATTATTGACCCCATGTTCAAGAAGTAACCCGGCAACTTGCCCTCCTCTGCAAATTCACTATTAAAACGCATTTTAATTTTGTTTCTGCTTATATATTCTCTAAATTGCTCATGCATTCAGTCCCTTTGTCAAAATCCTCTGCAAATTCCGCTTCCGTGGCTTAAAAAATCAATCCCATTCCCTCTGCAGCTTACCCACAGAGCTTGCACTTCAGCGAACTCATTCAAAAAACCTGTCTAGATTCTACTAATTCGCTGCTTTAACGTAAACTATACACAATGAGATCAGTTTGATACAAAAATCAATCTCCATACTTCTGACAATAGCCTCAGAGCCTGAGTCCTGTTACCTATTGCTGCATACACCTAGATTACTATCATAATACAAACAGTTGAAAGATGGAGGCTCCACTAGCTCTCAACATTGCTCCATTTAATGCTCCACACATGGATTTAGAATGGCTACCTTTGGCAGACAGGGACTTCCAGATCAAGCATATGATGGGCCTCAGGTCTCACCTTAAAACTGTGTGTCACTTCATAAACAATCACAGGAATAACACTGATATCCTAAGAATCTGGCAATCTAGCATGCCCATCTACTACCTCCCATCAGTCAATGTGCTGCTTGACTTCATTCATCTGTGTCATGCAAACTATGACCCCACTCAGAGAGAAATCCTCACTCCAGATGGGTCTGTGCTGTTCTACATCACTCCTCAATCCATAAATGAAATGTTGAACTTTGAGCCACCTCAGCCTCTGGTTCCTCTTACAATGAAACTTCTGCTTGATAAGGGTGCAACGCTCTCTAGTTCAGAAATATCAAGGGTAGGTCAGTTATTCATCGAACCACAGTGCCAGGCCAATCATCCTCCACCCTATCATCAAGTTTCATTTAATGAAATAGGCAGACAACTGGTAGATATGATTTCCTACATTTTAGGATGCAAGACAGGAGAATTTGTGGATGAAACTGTGTTTCTGCTATTAACCATGTTCACTCCAGGACAGCCCCCTGCTGTCATGTATGACTATGCCACCTTCATAGCAAACAAAATACATGAGTAATTCGAGATGATGGAGAGAGAAAGAGTATTTAAGTATACCTCCTACATTTACCATCTGCTACTGTACTATCACCCTGATAGTTTCAAAGTTTCTCTCAAGAGACTGGACTCAAAAGGAGAGAGAAGATCTGTTATCTTCTGGACCTCAGCTTTCCATGAAGTCCACCTCTCCTCCTACACATATTGTGAGTTTGTTGACATGTTCATCTACCCAGCCACTTGCCTATTGATGATGACTCCTACTGGTAGGCTCACTGCTAAAATGCAAAGAATTCTACATCTTTCAAAGGGGTACAACATTGGTGATTGGTACTTCTACCAAAACCACACAATGATCAGAATTTATGGGCATGAGTTGCCTCCCTATAAACTGCCAAGATATGTTCCCATGAGACTTTTTGCCTTAGAATATTTCAGGAAGTTCAGTAGTGCAGATTTGACTCATTTCCATGGGAAAAACAAGAAAGCACAACTTAAAATCAGACATCAATTGGGTCCCTTTGTTTTCAATAAAAGGGAAGAAGCCTGGAAGGATGGAGACAATATGCTAAGGGATGAGCTCATGTTGAAACAAAGCTTCTTTTGGGCACCATATGACCCTGAACATTTCATAAGCCTTAGAAGAATTAGACATAGGCTTTCAGGATATGTGCACCAGCCAATCCCCCACATTGAACAATATGCTAATCTACAAGAATGGGTAGAGGGCACATTAGATGATGAAGAGCTTACTGAAGAAGAAAGATTAGAAAAATATATGAAAGAACATGAGAAAAGAATTGACCTAGAATATTTTGCGCAGGTCACCTTCACACAACCTCAACATATTGGAGCAAGCACATCAGTTGCTACACCTCCACAACAACAAGCTAAAGAAGCCATTTCACCTGCAGGGAAAGGCAAAGAAATTGATCATCCACAAATCAGGAAAAGGGTCAAGAACAAGGCCCTTCAATGCAACAAAAGGCAACCGAGATCCCTGTATTGCAAACTCCTCATAATGAGGAAAGAGCTAAAAAGGGGGACAGAACGAAAGAAACACCTACAGGGGCATCCACAGACCAGCAAGGTGAGAAAAGACAGAGGCTAAACCCTTATTCCGAGGAGGAAATTACTGAAGAAACCATAGGCAATATCAGAGGTGAGGGAACTTCTGAGCAGCATATCCCTCCTATTTTGGAAACATCGGTCAACTCCTTTTAGTAGGAGCAAGAGAGACAACCAGGTGGGGAGGTTTCATCCTCCAAACAACAAACCAGGCAGGGCTCAGATATCAAACGAGCATTCACTGAGATCAAAGCTAGAAATGAGCCAATAAGG
>APFE030088370.1:0-10346 GCA_000404065.3 Pinus taeda
GGTAGTGCATTTGGAAGAAGAGCATAGATGAAAAAAGATGTGATATGTAAGTTATGTGAACCAGCTGACATGCAAACACTTGAAGTGATGTGGAAGTTTGAGATGAAACTTTCTGCGGTTAGGGAAACTCTGACGCCCATCATTGAGAATAATCTTGATCGTGGTCAACTTAATTGCTAACCTAGGCTTATCTTCCATCACGAACCTTTTTGTCCAACCTTGAGCCACCCTATGACCTCTAGTCATTACTAGTTGGTTTCTATCATTTTGCTTCTATACTCTTCTTTGTATTCCTCCGCCTGGTTATGACAGAGTTTTTTCAGGTTGCTCTGTGCCATTGTGTTCCACCTCCATAAGATTGCACTGTCCTTGTAGCTGACGCCTTGGTTGGCAAGAATGTCTGCCAATTTTTTGGCCTTTCTTCTCACATGTATAAATCTAAGAGTACGAAGTTCCTGTAGATGTACTTGAATTCTCTGAAGAACCCCAGTTAACCTTCAGTGTTTTGTGACCTTTTCCGTCCCTGTTCCATTATTGATTCTCCTAGCTGCGTTTATGACTAACTTTGAATCCGCCTCTATTATGACATTTTGGCAATTGTTCTGTATAAAAAATTCTAAGCATTGTTCCAAAGCCATTAGTTCTGCCATGTTGTTAGTGGCTTTTCCTAAGTGTCCATGGAAGAGGGTGCTTATGCTACCTGTTTCATCCCTTAGAGCTCCCCCGAAGCCAGCCTCCCCTGGGTTGCCTTTGGAAGCTCCATCAATGTTGTACTTTAAAAAACCTTCAGGGGGAGGATGCCAGAATTCCTCCACCTCATCTCTCATGCTTGCTTTCTTGTCTAGACCTTGAGGAATAAGCCCCTGCATGTCTAACATTTGTAGGATTCTTAACTCTTCTACTGAGGGAGGATTTTTGGGGAGATTCCTAACAGTGGTACCAACTGTCTTCTTAATTTGTTTTACAATCAGCTTCACCAGGCTAAGAGAGGCAGTCTACCTCTTTGAATATTCTTTTGTTCCCTTCTTTCCACACATTCCATATAATGAAACGTCACAAGAGATCCCAAGCTGAATTGAGAACTTCATTATCAGAAAAATTATTCCTCCAATTGTTTAGAGTGTTACCAATACTTTCTTTTTCTCTATCATACTGTTTGAAGATGTTGGTAAAGAAATCCCATATCCTGTCTATGAAAATACAGCTGTTGAGAAGATGCTCAATGGTCTCCTCTTGGATCTCACAGAGATAACATCTGGAGGGTCCCAGCATGCCCCTTTTTTTAAGGTTGTCCTAGGTTAAAATTTTCCTGTGGTGAACTAACCACATGAAGAGTTTGATTTTCATCCAGCCTTTGTGCCTCCAAAGCTTCTGCCAAGTTTTATTTGGAGCTTGCGGTTCCAGATCAAGGAGAAGACCTTTAGCTTCCTTGATATTAAAGTTGCCCTCTTTTTTGTTACCCCATCTCAGTTGATCCTGCCCTTTCGTTACTAGAATTATGCTCTGATCCAGCATTCTCTTAAGGGACTCAGCTTTACTGTTGAGGGTCTTATCCTCTCTGCTCTCTATTTTTTTCCAAATTCTCCACTTTCCTGCTTTATGTGGATTCTCCCAAAAGTATTTCACCTTAACTAATCCTTGATTTTCAGTCTCTTGCTTTAGGCCTAAAAAATCTTCCCTTAGTAGATTAGGTTTTTGTTGCCATTTGTCCTCCTAGAAAAGTGCCAAATCTCCCTCTCTGATTTTCCAGAAACTATTCTTTTGTACCACTTCTCTATTCTCCCATGCCTTGTTCCATATGGGGGAGCCTTTCACTGTTCCTGTCATATGTATGATTTCAGAAGCTGGCCAGGCATTGGCATATTTTTCCTTCCAGATGCTTTCCCATTGAGCTTTAGGATCCTTAACCCACATCCACCAAAGTTTTTCTCCTAGAGCGTTGCTGAGAATCTCTAGATTGTCCAAACCTAGGCCTCCTCAGTTCTTTGGTTTGCATATCTTTTCCCATGAGACTAAAGCCCATTTTTTCCTTGTTTCCTCTTTGCCCCAAAGAAAATCTTGTTGAATATTCTGAAATTGCTGTAAGACTCCTATTGGAGCTTGGAGGGTTGATAGCATAAAGATTGGGATAGCTTGGAGAACTACTTTAGTAAGAACCAGTCTACTAGCTAAATTTAGAGATCTGTTTGTCCATTTCCTAACCTTGTCTTGCATTTTAGTTGCTAAAGGATCCCATATACTCTTGTGTCGAGGTTTAGTTGTAAGAGGGACTCCCAAATACTTAGAGGGAAGGGATTCTCTTTGAAAGCCTGAAATTCTGGAGACATTTCTCTAGATGGCAATATGAGTGTTAAAGAAAAAGACTTTTGATTTGGTAAGGTTTACTTCCATACCTGTAGCCTTCGTGAAGTCATTCAAAATTTTTTTGTAAGCTAGTGCTTCTTTAACTGTGGGAATTCCCTATAACATGGTATCATCTACAAACTGTTGATGAGTCAGAACTTGCCCATTCTCCGAAAGTTGGAGTCCTTGAATTCTTCCTATTGCTCTTGCATGCTTGATGGATCGCTGCAGCCCTTCCATCATGAGGATGAAGAGAAAAGGAGATAGCGGATCTCCCTGTATAAGACCCCTCGAAGGGAGAAAAAGTTCAAAAGGAGAGCCATTCACTAAAATTGAAAATCTGGAAGAAGTCACCAGGGCCATGACCCATCTAACCCAATTATGATCAAAACCAAACGCTATGAGCAATTTTTTGATGTATATCCAATTCACTTTGTCATATGCTTTGGCTATGTCCAGTTGCATGATCATGCCTGCTCTCTTGTTCCATGTTAACAAGTGAACCACCTCGTGAGCTTGAATTATGTTGTCCAGAATTTTTCTTCCTTCTACATACCATGTTTTTTCCCAGGAGATGAGCATGGGTAGCAGGGGTTTCAGTTTGTCAGCCACAACTTTGGAAATTATCTTGTAGACAACATTGTATAAAGCAATGGGCCTATATTTCTCTGGTGTTTGAGCATTATCCTTTTTTGGAATAAGGGCAATAAAGGAGGTATTGAGAAATTTCAAAATGGTCTTGTTCCGCCTGGAGGCTTCCACAATCTCCACAATATCCCTTTTAACGATATTCCAACAGGCTTTGAAGAAATCCACATTAAATCCATCCGGCCCTGGTGCCTTGCCATTTTGCATTTCCTTGAGGACCTCACTGATCTCCTTTTCAGTTACAAGTCAGTTGAGATTACCATTGTCCTCTCTAGATACCAGTTTAGGTATGTGTTCAATTAAGTTCTTAATGAAAGGTTCTCTTTCTGAAAAGTTTTCCTTGGTAATGTCCCAAAAATGCTTTACTAACACTGCATCCATCTCCTCATGGGATTGATAATTTTGGCCATTTTCATCCTTGATCGAAGAGATTCTGTTGTGAGTTATGTTCGCAATGGTAGATCTGTGAAAAAAATTGGTATTATGTTCTCCTTCTTTCAGCCATAGAACCCTATATTTTTGTTTCAAAAAATTTCTTCTTGTTTGCATAGCATTTCCCATTCTTGTTGATATTTCTCTGTTTGATCATTATTGTCTTTATCAAAGCCATTCCTCATTTTTGTCTTTATCAAAGTCATTCCTGATCAAAGCTTGATTGAGCTCTAGGATTTTGTTTTCTACAATTTTTTTACTTGTGAAAATATTGCCAAATTCCTTTTGGTTCCATTCCTTTAGCTTCTGCTTGATGTGCTTTAATCTTTTATGTAGCAGGAACATAGATGATCCCTGAATTTGCAGGTCTTCAACCCACCATTTTTCAATGTTGTTGTTGAAATTCGGGTGTGACAGCCATATATTTTCAAATCTGAACGGTTTGTTTCTTGGGATGCCAATGCCCTTGATCTCCATTTGAATCGGCTAGTGATTTGAGCCTCCAAAAGGAAGAATATCTGCTATTATTTCCTTGTCTAGAAGCATGAGCTCTTCAGAGATCATGAATCTATATAGCTTGGAAGCTACCTGGGAATCCCCTCCTCTTGTGTTGTTCCATATGCAAAGGCCATTGTTTGTCTCCATGTCCACCAGCTTCATGTTTTCTGAAAAACATTGGAAAGCTGAGGAATCTTTGTTTAGTGCTCTTGTACCCCCTTTCTTCTACGAGAGAGATCTAATCATGTTGAAATCTCCTCCTATAACCCACGGTAGCCCTGCAAATCTGTTTCGAAGGTCCACTAAGGAATCAATAAACCTGATTTTGTCATCTAACCTTTGAGGGCCATAAACATTCGTTACAAGATAAGTGTCCCTATCACATACATGTTGAATAACAACTGATAAATAATTCCTTGATGCCTCTACATCAATAATACCTATTTTTTTGGGGATTCCAGAGGATAAGGATACCCCCTGCTGTATTTTCTGCTTTGACCTCTATAAGCTCATATCTGCTGAGCCATTTACTATGAATTTGTCTTATCTTTTGAACAGAGCATTTCATTTCTTGGAAAAAAATAATATCCGGAGCTACCTGCTTCATTCTATTATTTAGTATTCTCCGCTTTCTTTTGCTTCCTAGACCTCTGATGTTCCAAGTTGTAAACTTCATAATTACAAATTGGTAATGGAGTAACTGGTTAGATCTTTCATCATACCTGAGTCTATCATGAGCTTTCCACATTCCATTAATAGCTCGTTCTGCCTTTTTCTGCCCCTTTTTTCCCCAGGTTTCTTGGAGCTAATCCTAGAGTTGATTTTACTACTTTCATTCCATGGTTGCCCTATCTTTCCATACTATTATCTTCACCCAAGCCCTTTGCCCGAGTTTTTCATAAGAATAACTGCTTTATTCAATTGCATTCTTCTTGTGGTAGAGATTCTACCCCACCCGTTGTTCCCTTAGTTAAGAACCCTTCTAGATCTAGGTTTTCTCTGTCAAGAATCTCTTGCAACTCATTGTCTTGCATTTCCATCTCACTCTGAGTCATTTCCTGATCCATATCCATCTCTGATTCACTCATCATGATCCCTTTCTACTTTTCCTTTACCTATTCTAGATCATGTTCTTCTTCCTTGTCCTGCTTATCATATCCATCCTTCATTACTTGATTATCAACTGTTGTATCTTCCTCCTCTTCAAGAACTTGGAACTGATTCGGCCTCACTTTTTGGTCTACGCTTTGGTGTTGTTTTGGCCCTTTTTTTCCATTTCTACCTTTATGAGCTACTTTGTGAAAGCCATGTGTTTCTTTCATGTGTTAGGAATGATTTTGTTCTCTGCCTTACTGAGAGGGCAGTCTCTAAGAAGGTGCTCGTGTTCATGACATTTTCTACATCTAAAAGGAATATGCTCGTAGTCAACCGTCTGCACCCATTCCTCATCATAAACCTCCAATATGACCTCGTCCAGAAGTGCTCCAGATAGGTCCGTCTCTACACAAATCCTAGCAAAGAAGGTATATTTTCCCCTTCTTGTGGCTTCAAAAGTTTTGACATACCTCCCTAATTTATTGCCTATGGCTATTAGTGATTCTATTTGCCAATAATCCAGAGGTAACAAATAGAGTCTTACCCAAACCGAGACTGAGGTAAAGGTTTCTCGCTCCGGCACGAAGTTCATCATCCACGGCCGCATATCAAGCCCTACTACTACAAAGAAGTAGGGCCCACCTTCAAACACTCTATCTTTGTCCTCAATGTTTGCAAACACCACTGTGAAAAAACCCTTGGAGCCTAGATGAAGATCAATGCTCCCTTTTGGCTTCCAGTAGTATCTGATCCATGTTTGTAAAGCCTTTTATCTTATCCATGTTTGTAAAGCCTTTTCGATGGGCCATAGTCCCATGAATTTGCATATGATTGCATAAGTCTGCATGTGCTCCCTGTGGGCCTGCAGCTCTGGGTTATTTAAGATTACTCTGGGAGTTATTTCAACTTTGGGCTTACACGGTCCCTTTTGTTTCCTGTCTGTTGTTCCCTGTTCTTTGTCATTTTCCTCCTTGTCTTTTGTGCCATCCTTTTTCTTCTCCTTGTTACTTACTTTTTCCTTATCCCTGTTTTCTCCTTCTTCCATCGAGTTACCTCTAATTCTGGAGTTGTCTTGCCCTTGTTAACCACTACCTCTCCAAAGGATGGAAGGATGGAGTGGAGCTCACTCCTCTGCGACTGTCCATGGAGAAACTCCCGCGCAGAAACCCTCAACCTTGGTCTTCCGCAAATTCCCGCGCTCCCAAATTTTCTCTCAAAAGTCCAACCTTATTTTAATAATCATCATCATCATTAAGTTTTGGATAAATTTATATTTAGTTTTGGATATATTTATATGGGTAAACTTATTAATTATTGGATATATTTATATTTAGTTTTGGATATATTTATATAGGTAAACTTATTTTAATAAAATAATGGTAGTTTTTATTTTAATAAAATAATGGTAGTTTCAATTAATATCTTTCTTTTCTTAAGGCCTAATAGACCTCCCTCATCGGTCTCACCTTAATAATCATCATCATCTCACCTTCATAATCATCATCATCTCACCTTAATAATCATCATCGGTCTTCATCGGTAAGTTTTGGATAAATTTATATTTAGTTTTGGATATATTTATATGAGTAAACTTATTTTAATAATGATCATCATCATTAAGTTTTGGATGTTTTGGATATATTTATATTAAGTTTTGGATATATTTATATGGGTAAAGTTATTTTAATAATTGGATATATTTATATTTAGTTTTGGATATATTTGTATAGGTAAACTTATTTTAATAAAATAATGGTCATTTAGCTTTTTTTCCTTAGTTATAATCATTATTTTTCTCTTTATATTAATGATATAATTCTAATCATTATTTTTCTCTTTATATTAATGATATAATTCTAATAGTGATGAATGTTTATGATCTTAATAAGCCAAGAAAAAAATGTTCAAATAAAAATATGGTTATTAATATTGACAAATAAATATAAATGATAATTTAATCCAAAAATTATGATAATAATAATTTAAAAGAATCAATATAATTAAATTAAATTGAAACATTGAAAAAAAATAAATGAAAAATAAAAAATTATTATGAAATATATATATAAGCATTTGGAAATGAATAAGGGAAAAAAATTTCTCATTATTTAAATATAAAAAAATATAAATTTTATAGTGCAATACACCCATACCTAATCTATAACCAATTAAACTACATGAAAACCCATTAAAAAGAAAAGTCTTAAACTAATTCAAAGCTCCAACTAAAACTACCTTTGATTTAAGCGAGTTTGAACCAACCAGATTCTACTACTATGATGGTGGAGAATGACCAAATTTGATGGAGGAGATGGTGGAGAATGACCAAATTTGATGGAGGATAGAATATGAATAAATAATTGAGAGAAACAAACATCATCGTTTCAGTCCACGTAAGTTTGGAAAGGTTGTCTTCATTATTTTTTGGAAAGGTTGTCTTCATTAACGTAAGTTTGGAAAGGTTGCCTTCATTATTTTTTGGAAAGATTGTCTTCATTATTTTGTGCATGAGGACACGTGATATGAATTTATAAAAAAACATTTATCACTAAAAACATTAGAATTATTAATTTTATAAAAAAACATTTATCATTAAAGACATTAGAATTATTAATTTTTCTAAACAGAAAAAGAGAGAAATATTATTCATCTTCGTATAAAAAAACATTTCACTAAAAACATTAGAATTATTAATTTATAAAAAAAACATTTATCATTAAAGACATTAGAATTATTAATTTTTCTAAACAGAAAAAGAGAGAAATATAAAAAAACATTTCACTAAAAACATTAGAATTATTAATTTATAAAAAAAACATTTATCATTAAAGACATTAGAATTATTAATTTTTCTAAACAGAAAAAGAGAGAAATATTCATCTTCGTGCCGAAAGTTTAAAGCTAAATTCAAGCTAATAAATTCAAGCTAAATTCTTTGAAAATAGGTTGAAACATAACTAAACCTAATGTAACTGGTGTTGGGTTAAAACAAAGAAAAAACTAAAAACAAAAAGCCTAAAGAGACTTCCAACTTTTAAGATTCAAGAAATATATTCATGCGCTGAGTCGCTGAGTTGATATAAGCCTAAAAAGACGCTGAGTTGATATAAGCCTAAAAAGACTTCCAACGTTTAAGATTCAAGAAATATATTAATGAGTTGAGTTGATATAAATGGGAATAAGAGAGATGTCACATTTCTTAATCCAAAAATTCTTGTTCACGTCCCATCTTGAATCTTGAATTGAACTCGAAAAATACTAAACGTTAACACTCTAGCAGGGAATCAGAATGAACAAAACAAATAAATCAGAATGAACAAAACAAAAAGTAATCGAAAAATACTAAACAAATAAATCAAAATGAACAAAACAAAAAGTAATCGAAAAATACTAAACGTTAACACTCTAGAATGAACAAAACAAAAAGTAAAATAATAGTTTAGACGCACACAACTCCCCTACCAACAAACACAAATTAAAATAACCATTTGAAAGGGGTAACATAAATTAAAATAACTTTCTGGTGCCATGTTTTGCAGTAACCCAGTGGATACATTAAATTAAAATAATAATTCAATTAATTTTTATGATTTTTAAATTTTAATAATAAAATGTTTTAAATATATAAAATCCAACTATATTAATTTATCACTACCCTACCAACAAACACAAATTAAAATAACCGCCGTTTGGAAGGGGTAACATAAATTAAAATAACTGTTTGCTTTCCATGTTTTGCAGTAACCCAGTGAATAAATTAAATTCAAATAATAATCAATTAATTTTTATGATTTTTAAATTTTAATAATAATATAATTATTAAATATAAATTACGACCAAGTTACACCAAATATAATTGCTCATGCGTCCTAGCTTTTATAGAATATATTTGATCGTTATCATACATTGCTGAACGATAGAATGAATTTAGGTTAGAGCATAAATATAAATATAAATATAATTGCACGCCTCTTTGATCCTGAAATTGTTGCATACAAGCCAAGCAACTATGACATTTATGACTTGAAACGTAATCTATTATTTTATTTGGTGCCCAATGATTTTGTTTGTATGATGCATATCTTTTGTTTTCTTTTTTCCCTTCTTTTCCTTGCCATCTTATAACTACACCGGATGATATTATTATAAACTAATGTTGATATAGTCTGCGGTTAGATCATGAATTTTTCAGACATAAATTTGATTTGGTTTTTAATACATTTTATAAAATTTAACCAGCTTGCTAAAGAACGCAAAAAAAAACTATTTTACATGGCATCCTACCAGTACCTGTTGCAAAGTTTGCAAGTACATTTTGTTGGCATTATGATGCATGTGTTGTACTTGATGGCAACCCACTCATAGAAGAACATCTCACTTATATATAATCAGATGAATCTACAAGAAGATATATCAAATGTGATAGAATACATGATAGTGCAAAGGAATCAAACGATAGTCTTTAGTATGACAAGTGAGCTTTGCCATCAAGTCCAAAGGGGGAGATTGTTGGCATTATGAGACAAGTGTTGTCCTTGATGGCAACTCATACAGGTGACAGATATTAAGTGCAACAGGCCAGTAGCAAAGATTGATGATCATCGTCTCAGAATGGAAGAAAATAAGAGGATCGCAGCTACACCGTTCAAAAGGTGCGGACCCCAGTGCACGCACTTCCATGCTGAGAAAAGTGCATGCACGTGGGAATCCTATGGTGATCCATGGTATCTAGTCTGACATGTTTGATCCTATGGTTTTGATTCGTGGTATTGCATCCAAAAGTATTGATCCCAAGTATTGGGTTCATGGTATTGTGTTATTATGGTTTTGGACCATGGTATTGTGAAAGGCTTGACTATAAAAAGGGAAGGAGATTATTTGGAAGAAATGACTTATGTGTTGAAAAATCTTAAGGTGATCTCGATCTGAAATTCTTGTGATCGGTTGGTGAGTGATAGCTAGATCTAAGTCAAGGAGATTTCTGTAAACTGTTGATAAGTCGCAATCTCATTGGCGCATGATTAGATCTGTTGATCGGAATCACTGTGGCACATCGGAGGACTGTTAATTTGGCCCTAATCAGAGGTCCGCAATGCAGCAGAAGGCAGAGGTGCGGAGGTAAGCAGCGCAGCAGAAGGTGCAGGTGCGGATACCCGCAGAGCAGCGGAAGGCGTAGGTGCGGATACCCGTAGATCTGCAGAAGGCGTAGGTGTGGATACCCGCAGAGAATCAGAAGGCAGAGGTGCGGATCCCCACAGATGTCTAGTGGTGAAGTTGCAGACCCTACTTGAAATTTGCTTTAACTACCTTTGACTATTCTGCAGGGTTCT
>APFE030088375.1:0-13718 GCA_000404065.3 Pinus taeda
AAAAAAATTAGGTTTACCCTTGTAGACTTCTTCAAAATTATGTGAATAATGCAATCTTTGGATGTGGTAAATCTCATAATAAGAAATGGCCACATTAGATGTAGAGACTAAACATAAAAAAATGTCGGCATGACATGTATTCTTATTAATTGCATTCAATGACTTCCCTGCATCTCCATGGGTTATAGCTTCTTAGTATGTTAATCATGATGATGAAAGAGAGATGGAAATGATAAGCATGGGTCGTCATAGTTTGTACGGTGGATATCTTCAAACCAATGTCATCTTCTTAATGAACCAAGGCTTTGACATGGTAAACCTACATCTACTCCTCACCCAGTTTCATTCCATCATACTTTGAAAATGCTCAAGAGGATATATTGGTCCTTCAATTTATAATAGGGTTGCTTTTGAGGTCACAGATAAAGCTTACTGAAAGAAAATGGACTTTTGGGCTCCAAGATATATGGATAATTTAATGATATCAATATTATGTTTTTTTCCCAAGATTCAAATGTAAGGATACATTTGGAAAATTTTACTAATATATAGAATGAGAAAAATAATCTATGAGGAGTATCTACTACTCATTGCGATTAGGGAAATACGAGGAGATAATAAGACTATTTAGGTTCAAATCAAAGATGGTGTTGATTATTATAGCTCCTTAGTCATTGGCAGTTTTTAAGGTAGGAACTTTGGCTCTTCAAGGGTAGGGTCATTCATCTTAACTCTATCAGTCTTGGTCCAATAACCGAAAATAAAAACATAATCAACAAAGAGTAAATATGTCAGGTTAAGGGCTCTTCCAATTTTTATAGTTGTCAACCTTATAATTATTTTTGACAATGTTATAGCTCTGTTGAGACCACCTACTCTATAGTAAAAAATATCAGATGAGCCACTAGACATACCTACCCATGGTCTCTTGTAGGCATGATAGAATAATAGGTTTATCTATTAATTAGAATTGCGGTATCGAGGAAAGAAAATTTATTATCTAGTTAACCAATTTCACATTGAACCATATATGGATGAGTAGCCCTAAATAAATATAGTTTGCTCTATCATATGCCTTGCAAAGACAAACTCATTAACATTTCTTGTAATTTCTTGGTTTGATGTTATCAATTCCTTTTTGGGCTACTCCTATTCTGTAATGGATTTGTTTCCCAGGAAGGATGCCAAATTGTTCTAATGACATGGAATCAACTTAGTGGCTTTTGACCCTACAAAACATAATTTTTGCAATGATTTTGTAGATGCAATTGAAATCATCAAAAGTTTCATTCTTGTCTTATTTTTTGGGACTAAAGCCTAAAATGTGGAATTTAAAGCTCCTAAATCCTGTGTGTTTATTTGAATTTGTCAATAATTCTTGGTTACTCTATTTGAAAGAATTCATATAACCCATGGAAAAATTATGTTGGTGTGCTAAGTTTTTAAGGGTTTTTATCCTTTTGGAAATATTGCAAAATTCTTTGCAATTCTTCCTTTGATATTGGTTCATCAGTGCCTCATTGCCCACCTCACCTAGAAAAACACAGAAATACGAAGCCATATTTAACTATCTCTTTGAAATTTTTTATCTCATCCTCTTTATAAATTCCCTCAAAATCGTCCGTTGATGAGAAAATTGCGCCTTGAGATGATACACCTTCTGATGAGGAAAATTCTGTTTTTAAACAATATCTTGAGGGAATCGTTCATTATAATTATGAGATGCTAAAGAGAGAAAAGATATGTTACTTAGTAAAGGCCATGCACAAATGTTAGTGATTTGGTACAAGGAAATACATGGGTAGCGAGGGAATTCTGGATTCCCTACAACTCTTTTCCCAAATGTGACACATGACAGTGTATTCTTATTAAAGGCAAGATTATTTTGGATGTAGGCATAGGAAGTGGTAATTTGGCAATCTAGTATGCACAAGCTAGTGCAAGGAAAGTTTATGTCATTGAAGTAACAAAATGTTAGAACATGTATGTCCAGTAATCAGAAATGGTGTTAGCCACATTGTTGATGGAAATGAAGGATCTATGGAGGATGTCATGTTTCTTGAAAATTTGATGTCATTATCTCAGAGTGGATTGTGTATTTCCATATATATGAATTCATGTTTCGGTGATCCATAAGCGTGATCAACTTTTGAAGTTGACTATAATCATGGAATATAGGTGTACACTTAGTTCTCATTACTATTGTTGTAGTCACATCATGGCCTTGTTTCATGCAATAGTTACATATTACATGTTTATTAATGAACTCAAGAATTGGCTATAGTTTAGTTATTAATTTTGGATTGTGAAGTTGAGTTTGTGAATTGGAAATGTTAGAAGAGAGAATTCTCAAAGATGTAATTTATAAATTTCATATTGTGTTGCTTCCTTCAATTTTCCAATGCACTAGGGGTAAAGTTCCCCACAAACCCTAAATTGGAGACAAATATTGCCTTTAAGCATCACTACTTAGCTTGCACTAGTTCTCCACATAGTACCATGTTGAGGGATCTTAAGAGGAATCGATCTATTTGGGAGTGTCCAAATGATTGAAGAGAAAGTTTGTTCAGATTTAAATGGAAAATATTGTACATCTCTCTTAGGCTCAGTTTGATATGTTTAGCATGACTAAGACAAATCATTTATGTTGTAATGAATATACTTAAGGCCTGCTCAAAAAGGTCCTTTTGAAAAATAATCATTGGATAACCATATCCATTCCAAGCCAAAATAGCCATTTCATATAGAATACAAACAAGTTTTATTTTATTTCACATTTAGTTCCTATGTCTAAATGATCTTGGATGTTGACATGCATGAAAAGAGTTTCCATAATATTTAAATGCATGGGGGAATCCCTATTGGAGTTTTCATTTAGATGGCGTGTTCTTGTTTTTGGATTTATTGTCTCTTCAAATAAGCCTTTACTAATACCATGGTTTGATGAATCTTCTTTTTGATAAATTCCATCTTATTCAGTACCAACAAGTAAGGCCATAGAATTAGAACATGAAAACTCTTAAACAAAGCTATAACTTGACAAGATACCAGAAATTGGATAAAATTGGGGTATAATATCATTATTAATCAAGCTCTTGCTAAAATAATGTGTAACATCGCAATGAGACACACTAATACCACTGTTAACCGTTAGGGAAATGGATCATGAGACAAGTCATCTGCTAAATTACCTGCTAATCCAAAGGCATAAGTATATGTCTCAACTTTATTACAATATCTATTTGAGCCCTTCTCACTCCACCATCTTTTATAAGTACTCAAAGGAATCCATTGTTCAAATCCATCTATAGACAAGTAATAATTTGAAGTAATATCTCACATTTTTTTACCTAAATTTTGATCCACAGCAAGAAAATTAATATAACATCCCCATCATAATTAAGAGTGGAAAATTATTCTAGAATATTAGTTGATCTTTGGGCTCAGAACTAGGCATTGACAATTGGTTCATTATGCCATATAGTTGTAATGCTTGCATGGAATAAGTAAGATGTGTTGAAAAGGATAGACACCTTTTAGACTAGAAAGGCATCTAAAAATTCTCATGTGTCGTGCTACTTCAATATCTGCCATCTTTGTTCCAACCAACAAATCCATGAATTCAATTCCAGGTTTCATGTGTTCTCTTTGAGTACCACAGACAACCTTTGTGAGAGGAGATGAGTGCTACGATGAAAATTTCTAAAATGGAACAACGATAAGTTGGCCACTTACAAATGATAATGTTGAGATGGGTAAACCAAAATGTTGTAGCAAGGATGTTATACCTTTTTTCTCAGAAAAGCCCCCCATATGTATATGTGTTATGAAAATTATTCTCCAAGAGACGTGTAACATTGCTTATACAATATTAAGAAAGGATTATATGTTTGAAGACAAATTTCCTATGGATGTATCAACCCCCAGCTCATATGTTTCCCTTGATGATTCACGTCCATCCACTGAACTAACTATTTTATGTTCTAAGTCAGTCTCCATGGGAACAGGGATAGAAGAGTTAGCAAATTCTTGTAGTAGGGAAGACAATTCATCACCAGTTCCAAGTTTTGCAATAGTATTTAAGATTTCAATCAATATATCCACCCTAGGACCCCTCAAAGAATTAGAATGTCACATAAGCTCATCCAAGGAAAATGAGAAGGACTGAGGAGTGTCACCTTCCAAAAGCCAGTAAGTATGTTTTTGATGTAAAACATTTCACAAAACATCTTAGAGAACCACGGTCATTAATAGGTTGAAGACCAAGTTTATTAAGGCACAAAACATCCAAGAACTTTTCTATACAAGCTACTACATTTGTATAAGGGAGGAAACCAACCATGATGGAATCCAAAAAAGAATTAGGTAGACAAACATCATCTAGAACAAAATAGCAAGTTGGATCTTTGTAAATAAGATCACTCATCACTATAGCGGAAACTAAAAAGACCCCACCACCAAAGTCCTTTTATATTCTGAATATAGTGCAGAAGAAAAATGATAAAGAACTCTCTTCAAATCCATATAGGTAACAAATTTTTCTTGGTAACAATCATCAATCATACCAACTTGCTTGCTAGGCATAAATTCCAAGGATCCATGAGTTTCAAAATGGAAGACATCATCAGCCTTAAATATTTTATCCAAAATTAGTAATAAGCAACAAATCCATGGTGTGGACTTCCTGACTTTGTGAAAATAAGCCTCATTTTATTGCCTTGATATATGAAAGTTGGTTGGGCTCCAATGAAAACATTTCAAAATTATTTTACATATACAAGTAGGTTCTCCCCATCGGAATGAAGGTTCCCTGGAGGCTTGCCCCAATCTTCTTCCAAATCCTTAGCATAAGATGTTAGTTGTTGGTACTCGCTCAAGTTCATTTTTTAAGAAATATTAAGATTTGGGATGTTGAACTTAACATATTTGGCTTGAATTATGTCTTGAATCAATGCTTTAGAAGTATCTGGAAAACATTCTACATTTTATCCATCTGTCTTTAGTTCCTATAATACACTGAAAATTGAAGAGAATACATTGAGGTAGGTTGTAGTACGAACATTTCCTTTGTTAGGTGGGAAGATAAATACAAATATGGTTATTTTATTTTCCTCCTGCATACATGCAAGTAATCTACAAGTAAAATGCCAAGATAATCATCTAAGGACTTAATGATTTCAACTTACTCTCATGCCTATTATCAACAATTTTCCCACATACATTTTTAGCAATGTCTAAAAACAGGTTGGACTTCATATGATTGTGATGATCATGTGTTGTTAAAAATCCTATGCAATGAGCATATTGCTCAATAATATCCAATGCAACTATCATATTATGATATGCATTATGAGCCCCTTGATTTCTGATAATGGTTATCAGGTGGGACAAAGCATTCTTCTTTTGCACTATCAGAACAAAGCAAATGGAATTGTGTATTGGTTGACTACTCACATTCTCATTTTATGAAAAGATTCTCAGACTATATGATCAAGAAAAACTCGAAAATGTACCTGTCTCCAAAAAAACAAGAGTAAGAAGGAATTTCTTTAACACCAGTCCTGACCATTCAAATTTCCAAAGTCAACATACAAAAGGAACTAATTTTTTCATCTCAAAGCTAACAAGACTTCTATCATAACACTTGTATAATTATTAATTGTAATTTCCCTGATGAGCATGTATTATATGTGAATTGTAGTTATTCCTGTGGGCATCCATATAAGTGAATTTATGACCTTTAGTTAGCTAGAGCCCAATGTTCTAATGAGACCACAAAATAAGAATGTCTTCAGATGAATGAGAAAACTATTTTATATTATTCACTTTTTCCCTAGGTTTAATGATTCATATGATGTCAAACCAATATATCTACCATTTGAATATGATTTCAATGTGGTTTTCCCAAATAACCATGATTAATGCATATCATGTCGATTGACATCAATTATGCCACTTCATGTTACATGGTCATGCAAATCATGACCAATATTTTACATTCCAACAACCAAGGACATGCTCTTGGGGTCTTTGTCAATTTATTTCCTAACTGTTATGGCAGGTTATTGAGAAAAGATATTTTAATGTAAATTTTTTATCACCCATGCTCGGTTCACTACATACTCTCTTGGGTATTCCAACGTCATACATGTTGCTCATCCTGAAATAGATACGGCTTCCAAGACCCAAGGGCATTCTCCTAGGGTCTTTGCTTATTTTCTTCCTGGCCATTATTATAAATTATTCAGAAAATGCACCTTCATGTGAACATTGTGTCACTTATGCTTGATTGATTACACGATATCTTGGGTATACCAGTGTCACGCGTTTCTCATCTCAAAAAAATACATCTTAGGTCTAATGCTTTCATAGATTCACACATGATACTTGGAGTATAAGTTATCTACCATTGATGAGCAAGTATAAAGAATGAGATTTTCCGAACCTAGATTTTCCTTATATAAAGAGAAAGTTGGGAAAATAAAATTAAATAAATTCAGTCAACTGATTGCTACCTAATAAGAGAGTTACAATATTTGAATGTTTGGCCACGATCATAGAAGGGGATGATAACGACGAAAGTTTTTTTACCTTTGGAGTTAGTTTTGAACTAGAAAATCTTTGATCTGAAATGTAGCCAACATATATCAGGAACTTGCGTTCTGATTATGGCTTCAGGGTTTTCATTGGCCACTTAATATTTTTTATCATTGTAGTACGCATGGAGAGAGGCATTGTCAAAATTGTCCCACATGAAAGGATTCTATAGCTGAGAGAAGAAAAACAACATGGTCTCGGCAACACATCATAATAGATTATAAGAGCAAGAATTAAAAAGGCAGGAGAGTTTGAAAGAAACCCCATAAGATACACGAACCTAAGAGAAACTACAAATTGAAACAAAGACATTCTAATGGTCGAATTTGAAACTAAATGCAGGTAGGAATATCTACAATGATTAGGAGCCGATTTTCTCTTTTCTATTTGTATTTTAAGCTCGAGGCTCAAATATAAGTGGGTGCATATTAGGCATCATCCACGTTGACTGATTATGAATTTTGGACCAATGACAGCCATAGAGAAATAAAATTGGGTATTGAACTAGTGATGCAGACTATCCATAATCACTTTAGGCATCAATTCTGCAATCATGAAACCTTCAAGAAGAATACTTTTTGTATAGCTCTCACATATGAAATCTACTTTTCAGTTTATAGATTCTACCCTCTTCCCATACTCTACATTCTAAGAGGTCTGGAATTGTTGCATAGATGTAACTATGATGCTCATATTTCCAAAGGTGGTATTAAGTACTAAAAATACAATATTGCTTCAATTCACAACATGACTATGCCATGTAACCAAAAATATCAAGATTTCGATACCACATCACTATATCTTGGGATGTTAATTATTGAAAAAATATAAAAACTAGTAGGTATACAATACACAAGGTATAGTTTTGTTATATGGAAATATTTACATTTAGTTTTTAATATCCTTTAAGAACTAGGAGCTCTACAATAAATCTCCTCTCTGAATCAAACTAAAAAATGAATTTAATGAGAGATTGATCTGAATGTTGGGTTTTGTGTCTTAAACTCATGATCTCTTGCTTGAAGTTGAGTTCTTTCACTTAGACTCGTGGATTTGTGGCTTAAAATTGGATTTTTTTGGATTAATCGCATAGATCTCGAGCTTGAAGTCAGAATTATGTGGCTTGAAGGCTCGAGTTCTGTAGTTTGAAATGCAGATATATGGTTGGATGAGAACCCATGAGGTTGTCTAAAATTGGTCTAGGAGAAAATTCACTTGAATAGGCTAGCAGGTTACCCTTCGGTGGCTCAGTGCTTCCCTGAAGTTTGAACCGTACAATAGAAGATTTGAAGTTTGATAGAAGGAGAAGATAAAGTGGCAGCTTAGGTCTAACATCAAGTAGGAGGTTGATACTGTAGTAGGCTCAAAAATGATACCATAACTAGAATAAGGTCCAAAACCTTATAATGAACATAACTCACTTAAAGTTTGTGATCTCACATTAGGACAGTTGAATTTATGGAATTCAAACCTGTAGTTGTTCGTGGGTTCGTAGTTTTTATCTGTTGTAGAACTATAGTTGTTGAATTGGATTACATGTTGATAACACTACATTGATGTGTTTGTATGTTGTTGAACAATATAGTGTTCTCTCAAGATTATTGTATTATTTCTTTTGCAAAGGAGTCGAACTAGTGAATGCCACCTTATTTTCTATATCACTGAAAGAGGAAAAGAAAAATTAATGATTGTATTAAATTTAGGTACTATAGTAGAGAAAGAAAATTAATTGCTACATAAAACCCTAGGGAAAAATTACCTTAGAAAATTATACATTTAACTGAATTATAAGCATTTCAGATAGATATTTAATAGATGTCAACAATTTGATATTTTGTTGAAGCTAAGGAAAATAATCTTTGGGTCATAGAAAGAAATAAGATCAGATTTATCTCTCCAAGGATGGTATGTTCATTGATCCAAAGAGAGAAAGGGAGGTTAAGGAGTTCTAGTTGCATGCAAACAAAAAGAGACTTCAATCTTTCTTTGAAAAAATCAATTTTGTGAAGAGATTCATACGTGACTTCAGCAGTAGTGTGCAGCTGATTTGTTCACTTTTGAAGGAGGGAAAATAATTTGAATGAATGGAAGAATATGTATTATATTTTCAAAAAATTCATAACGTTACTTGATCTGCACCCACTTTAGGTAATCCAACTTTGAATGGAGACTTTGGGATTTACACTTTCATTTTTCATGACAGTCTAGATGCCATTTTCATGAAGAAATTTGTGGGCCATGAATTTTCCTATATCATTTACGAGTGATCCATTGAAGAATTATGAGCTAAACTATATTTTTACTATTTAATCTTCTGAAAATGCATAGAAATTTAAAGACGTAGAAAAATAAAAATACCTTCACATTTCAACAAAGCTCCAGTAGGAGCAGCCAGGCTTAGATCTATTGTTCCAATCAGTGTTAAGCTATTCACTGCATGGTTCCAATATGTTCTTAGAGACCTCTTCCTCCAGTAATCCTTTCCTTATCTACCACAGGTCAATGACTTATTTGCACCATTGCAACTATTCCAACTCTTTCAGTTGAGCCTCCTTGCTTTGGCTTAAGAGAGAGTAGAGAACAGAGATATAACAACGAGTTGGATTTAAGAGACTCACAGAGATGGATGTATGCATGAAAACTCTTGCTCCCTACTTGAGCCTAAAGCTTATGGTCCGCACAGATGTAGTATGCCTCCAAAACAGGTATAAACTCCAGGACAACTAATTGATTAGGGCCATTGTCATTGATTAGTGAATAAGTGGAGGGAGTATTTTGGGTTCATCGGATTTGGGAACTCAATCTTGATCTCCAAGCTGGCTCGGTATCCCGGAAGATATGTAATAACCTTCACTTACATGGCATGGGCGAAGCAATCCATTTAGGCGAAGGTATTTATTGTTTGTCCATGTTGGTAAAAGCGTGAAAGCCATTCGACACCATGAAAAAAGGAAAGGGTACACGCAAGAAGTTAAGGCAAATAAGCGAGCCCTAAAGGGCGGGGAGAAAGAGGCATAGATTTTCTAGGGTTTTAACAGTGAAGATATTGTTACTGGGCTAGAATGTTATCATTGAAAAGGACAAAGGCCTCTCATTTCAAAGAGAGACATGTCTTTCTTTCACAATTAATTATATATTTCATTATGCAATCGAATAATTGAGCCTCGCCAAAATATTTCCCATTTATTTGACATTTGTTGTAGAAGAACGAGTTTGCCTAAGACAACATTTGTGCAAAAATTATCTATATGACTAGATGTATTGGTGTAGTAGCTCTCATACTAACTCAGAAAATCAATGTTGTGCTCAAAAACGAAGCTCCAATTCGCTGTAGTGTTCTTGAACTTTTTGTAGTTAAACGAAGCATTGGATATAAAGAGAGAAATCTATGTCTTGGAAGTTTTTTTTCTGGAGTGCTAGGCCATAAATTCATTATCATTTTTGGAATTGCATAAAAATGTGGAATCTACTTTCGTAGTCTGCTTTACCCTACCAGGAAAACTGCTTGGCCAGGGCATTGTGGAAATTTCTATATATGTAAAATCTTCCTCCAAGCTTGCTTTGAATAGCCTCGCTTCTTAATATATTTGGGCCTACTATTATATTTCTTCTTCTTTTGTTACAACTATATGGGTGACATGTGGTTTCTGATTAATGTTGTGTAGAGCAAACAACTCTTCTCCTTTTTCGATGCTGCAGTATTCCTCCGCCTTTTTTTTTCCACACCATATTTTCTCTAATGTTGGACTTTAGAGGAAACCCAAAACCAGAAACACATTCTCAAACACAATTCTCAATATTTTTGAGGTTGATACCTATCATATTGTGTCCACTGTAGCGCACCTGAGGCAAAGTTCTTCCTCCTCCAACTTGTCCCAAAAGAGCTAAACATGAAAAAAGGGTTTTTATAAGCCCCTCTTGCAAGCTTAAACCTCTGTTAAGTGCACCGAAATTTCCTTAACATTTTAAGCAAAATGCTAAAAAATAATTATTTGTTTTGGGTTGGGTTTAGCTAAAAATTGTTGGGTCAGAATTTAATTTTCATTTTTTTTATTTTAGAATATTTAGATTTTCCAAATAATTAATTAAAAAATTTATGTATAAAATTAAAAATATTTGTTTTTTTATTGTTTTGGGTGGGTTTAGTTAAACTTATTTTGCTAAGAATTTAATTTTCATTTTAATTTTTTTAGAATATTTGGATTTTCAATAATAATCAAAATTTCCATTTTTATTTTATTTAGAATATTTAGATTTTCAATATTTAAAGACGACTTTTTATAATTATAACTTTTTTTTATTTTATTTTTTATTTTTTTGGAGTTTGGGTTTAGCTAAAAGTTGTTTGGCAGGAATTTCATTTTTCATTGTTTTTTATAAAAAGAATATCTGGATTTTCAATGATTAATCCATTTTTATATTATAAAATGAAAAATATTTAATTAGTTAAAGATCAGTTTAGTTTATGTTTTTAAATTAAAAGTATTTTTAATATTTATCAAGAAAATCAAAGTTGCCCTTGGATGGAGTATATTGTCGATATTGTTTAATGTTCATGCATTTGACACATACTGTTTACTGTGTTTAGTGTTCAAGTTAATGTAATACAATGAAGAATGATTAACCTCTCAAGAGCACAAGAGACCATGATTACGTGACATCAATGATGAGAAATGTTATTAGAATCTGCCAAAACAGATCAAATAATATGCAAACAAATCAAAAGGTTAGGCCTCCATGCTCATCTAAAATTTCTTGATCCTCCTAGAAAATATAATGAAGGTATTCACATCTCCACACATACATATAACAAAAGGAAATGAGAAAAATGAGGGAAAACATAAATCTAACTAGGATATAAACTAGCAATTGCACCATGAGGTTAAAAGTAAAGCCAATAGGAGGAGTGGGGAATGTGGAAGGAAATAATCTATCATGTTCTGTCTTTGCTTTGCTCTTTTTCAATTATTCCTTGTGACTTGCTCTTAGTTATTTGTTGCTTGTGGTTTTCTCCCCTTCTCCAACTCATCATGTGGCATATGTATAGGTGCAAACCCTCTTATTTATTATTGGTAATGTTTCTTTGTTCAAACTGAGATAAACCCATTTTTTCATGCCTCTTAATGAGGAACCAAATTTTTTGTGGGATTCCCTATCTAACAGCTTGCAAACGTGTGCACTTGGTCAATCTCTTTTGATATGTACTGAGCCAAATTTCCATTGTGTGCTCTTACCTTTCTAGTGTACCTATGATATGTTGTGTTCATTCCTTTTCCATGCACTCTGGTCTGCAAATCCAATCCAAACCCTTTAGAAATGCATCAATACCATGCAGCATATGAGTTTCACATAACTATGATATGATGGGCTTATTGCATTCTTTTTTTTCTTTTTTTTTTGTTTTTTGCTAATGCAAGAGTCAGACCTTCTTTTTCATTAATAAAATACATAATTTACATCAGTCCATAGGAAATTGTGGACCAACGGTGAAACCTAAATAGCAACAGGGAACAGGCCCGAGGCAAAAGCCCTTGCCCCTACAAACCAAACCTCTAAATTCTTCAAAACATTACAAAGTTTAAGTGGGCAATGGACCCGAAGAGGAGCACAAGTACCGGTCTAAATGGAAATCAAGCCTGAAAAAACCCACAACTCCACGAACTGCAGAGTGACCAAAACATTTTGCATCCTGCCTAGAACTTTTTGCATCTCGCCAAAATTAAAATTCCTTAGCATCTCCCTCATCTTTAATCTCCAACATTGAACCTCCTCCCTCGATCCAATGGTTGTGGCAAGTTTCACAATACTGAGAAGTGTGATGCTTTCCCACAAGGTCCACCAATAAGCTCGATTGATCCCAGCTGTAGATTAATCTCATTTGATCCAACGGCTAAGGATCCTATCGCATTAGCCAACATCACCCAACAATAGCGTGCGATGAGGGCGGTATTCAAGCCGGACCCACTGCCACATGTAGCCGCTGAATGGAATTGCTCCAAATTCTGAAAACCCATATCCCACTTACAAGGCCCCAGATCACTAGAAAACCACCCCAGACCTAGAAAAGCAATTGAAGATGGGAAACCCATTGTTTTGAGGCCACCGAGAGTGCCCAGATTCTGACCTTTCGCAGTGTCTTTGCCTCCAGAACCTAAGAAAGAAGAAGCCCCTACCATGCTGCCTCTCTTCCATGAACTAGAGCCACCTGATCTGCTATTATCTAGATCCACTAAAAATGTACCAATCCAAGTAACAAATGTCGGAATTGGCTTACTACTCATTAAAGACTTGAAATTGGAAAAATTGGTCAACGTCACACACTAAATTCAACTAGACTCCATCATCTAGATTCTGCTCCAAAACACAATCCTATCTTCATCTACCTGGTTATGACATTTCGCTTTTAACCTGCTCTGAGGCAGCTCTTGCCATCTCATCGCAACCCTATTCTCTATGTTGATTACTCCTTGATTCACAAAAAGATCCACTAGCTTATTGGTTGATCTTCTAACATGATTGAAACTAACTGTGTGAAGGCTTTGGAGGTGATGTTGAATCCTTCGAAAGCCTAGATTAGCCTCCAATTCCTTGCGACTTTTTTTAGCTTTGTGCCCGAGCTAGATGGGCTTGTTGCATTCACTATGTATGCCACCCACAAATTTTGACTCATCCATGTGTACCATGTGCCTGTTTAAATACTCATATATTAACCAGCACACCCACTTAACTAATAAAGTGTGCCACATCCTCCTCATGACTCATCTATGCAGTTCATGCATAGAAAATTCCCTTGGCTTTCTCACACAACCAAGATGATATTGTCTTTTTTGTTTTCTATATTTCATTAAAATAACACCAATTTCACTAATTTATTCAATGAAAAATGGTCCTAACCATGCAATTTCTAACTTTCAAGGATTTTCTTCCATTTTGTTGTCATATATAAATACCAAATGACCTTGGTTTATATCTTTCTTTTTAATATGTTAATTGTGTCATTCCTTTTACTATCATAAGTTGATTTCCTGATGATGAAATGTGCTTCTTCCTTCAATTGTTTTATCTAGTGAACTCATTGTTTCTTAGCTTTGTTGATATTATATCTATGGACAAAATATACC
>APFE030088383.1:0-17367 GCA_000404065.3 Pinus taeda
AATGATACATCCTGTTGGTTGATCAAAGGAATGGTATTGCAGGTTTAGATGTTGATGCTTATGGTGCAGATCATATATGATGAATGATAGTCATGATTTTGAATGAAGTGCAGGTCCTAAATATTTCATTTGCTCAGGGGGAGCATGAATGGATTGATACATCTTGGCATATACAAAGGGGGAGCTCATTCAGAGATTTCAGTAGGTACTCAGGGGGAGTATGGATAGTAGAAGGTATACCAAGGAAGAGAATATCTTGGTCCGCCCTTTGCCCTTGATGTCAAAGGGGGAGAGTGACTTGGTGTGGTGGTTGCCATCAAGTCCAAAGGGGCAGATTGTTGGCATTATGATTCAGGTGTTATCCTTGATGGCAACTCACTCAGAGGAATGATACAGGTGATGGAAACTCACTCAGACGACAGATCATAGTGCAGCAAGTAAATAGAGAGATATACGCAAGTTGATCGTGAAGAAAGAGCGTATATATGTGGGTTAGCGAAGCAGAAGGCGCGTACGCGTATACACGCAGGTTAATACGAGTAAAGGCGTGTACATGTTGGAAATCATGGTTTTGGTCTGTGGTATTTGGTCCAAAGTGACAACCCCAAGTATTGGGTTCATGGTATTGTTTCTACATGGTTTTGGACCATGGTATTGAGAGAAGCCTAACCTATATAAGGAGAAGATCATTAGGCAAAGAGAGCAAGCAAGGAATGGAAATCTGACGAAGTGCGAAGACCTAGTATTGTTGGTTATCGGTTTGTGCTGCTTGGATTGGGTTGATATAATAACGAAGGCACAAGTAATTATCTTTAGATCTGTACGCGAGTTGTATGAGGTGAAAGTGCGTATACACGCGGTTTTGGTATAGTAAAGTAGCGTATGCATTATGAGATTTGGTATTTCAGGTTGCTGTTGATTCTACTGGTTGTTGCAGAGTTCTAGGCTCTGGTTTGCGTTCTGTGTTTTTGATGACAAGGTTTCAGTGATTCAGTATTGGGTGATTTAGAGATTTATGATGCAAGTATAAGTGGATGATTGTATTGCAGCAGTGATTTTTTTTTACTTATGGATCCAGTCTGAAAATTGATGAAACGTGGTCCCTGAAGAAAAGAAGGTTGCAGCCTTCTGTAGGTGAGCACCTACATACTAGTATATCCGCTAGTACAAGAGCCAAGGGGGTTGTAGCTCCCTTCCAGAAGTAACTGGAAAATGAGAGAGGGTTGTAGCCCTCTGCAGGTTGTAGCCTGCATGCTGGTAAAGGACTACACCAGTACATTGTAAAAGAAGTTTCTTATTAAAGGAAGAAAGAGACGAATTGCAGCAGGTGGTTTTCACCCACATTGGGTTTCCACCTTATATCATGGTGTTCATGTGTGCTTCTTATGTGTGATGATCTGTACTGTTCTACTACACCTGTTTACTGTTAATGTGGTTAATAATGTTTTGATGCATTTACTGAAGATAAGCTAACTGAATCTTAAGATTTCTGCATATACGCTTGTTGCATTCAATACAGTCGCGTATATACGCGTATACCCGTAACTGAAGACGCGTATATGAATCTGAGTGTGAAAATGAAAAAGTATCTGATTTGCTAATACTAATTCACCCCCCCCCCCCCCCTCAGTATTATTACCAACACATAATACATATTCATAACCAACATAATAACAATAGAAATACCAAGGAAACCTTAGCCATAGAATCCACATATAAACCAATATAATACTCATGAGATAACAAGGATAAATAACCTCATATTATTGATAAAAAATCCAACCTGGTATGGGACTACCACGTTCCTCCCGACCGTAGACATGGCTGAGCCAAATCTCACTACAACCACTCACTCACATGCCATATTCCAAGCGTTAATGTGGGATCTCATAAAACAAGTCAATTAAAACCATCTAGGGCTTTCAGAGGCCAAACCGCCTCAACCCATCAAACATTGATTCTACCTCATGGTTGGACATCACAAAACCATCATCAAATTGGTCTCTACCCAACCTTTTAGGGCTCCAGAGTGTTTCTTCCAACCCAGATTTTAGGACTAGTAACTCAACCCATCACTGATGCGAAGCTCCAAAGTGTTTGTCCAATCAAGGCTCTAAGACTAGTAAGTGAACCCACAACTTCTCCCAGGCTCTAGAGCGTTTGTCCAACTGTTGTGCTCTACAAACAACCCCCCATTTCATATCATTTTTATTCATAAAACAATAACATATGAAATGGGTCCCTTTAAAGTAAAATTGATATCAATACTTTTATTTTTCAAAAAATCCGATAATCAAATGAATGCGTTTATAAAACCCTTTTTGAACAATACCATTTTAAAGAAATAAAATGAATCTTGGTCATTGCGATAAAGCGATCGCAAGATCGCATATCGCAATGACATAAGAATTATACATAAGCGACACAAAGCTTTCCGCCGATGCGATATCGCAATCGGCGATCGGCAATATTCAATGCACACATCAAAGCACCCTATGACATTTTCCCCAATGCGATGCGCATTCGGCGTTCGGCGTTCACCGTTCGACGTTCGGCAGTTTATTTTCACTCGAGTTTCATGCACTCAGAGCTTTTCGCCGATGCGATATCACATTCGGCGATCGGCGGTATCCAATACTCATCGTTAAGACGCGCTTGTCATATACCCGATGCGATGCGATAAAGCGCAGTTTTCGATAACAAGCCGTTAAGTGATGGGATAGCTCAATTCATTCATATTTAAGGCTTAATCACTTGCGCTCATCCACCAAAACATCCATTGCATGCTTATGGGGATTATTCGCCCGAATAATGATTTAATGGGCATTTAAAGGATGACAGGTTTTATATGGCCAATTAATGGGATCATGTCTTAAAATCTTTCTATGGATTGTCTCCGCGCCCGTTTTAAAAGCTGAATATCTTATTGCGCACCTATTCATATGTTATTGTCACTTGCAAGCTTTCATTGTTATCTCTCTGTATCACGCGCAATTGTCTCTCTGTGCAGAATTCATTCATAGACAGGAGTTTGAGCACAATGGGAAAGAAATCAAAGAAGACTGCAGGTGTTTCCGCCCCACCAGTTGCAGGACAAGCTGCTGTAAACAAGAAGAAGGGCCTAATATCTGATACCACATGCACAGGTCTCACCAGAGTTACTTGGCAAGGCACTTACGACTTAATTGAAGCCGAGAAACCACAGAAGACGGTAACAAAAGCTAGCGCGGATTCACTACGGAAGTCTGATTATACTCTCAAAGATTTAGCCGACTCTTTCCTTCACAGAATAGCAGCCAGGGAGAAAATTCTCCCATACACAGATGTTGTGCGATGGGCAATTGAAGAAATCCCAATCATGGACAGAACTTTTAGCACCAGAGATGGGAGGATTTTCGGATCATTCAAGGCAGATGACTTAAGGCAAATGTATCATTTGCCCGAGCCAGAGAAAATATATAACAGCGCCTTCCTGGAGAAGTTCGAAAGCGAAAATGAAATTGAATCTGAACCCATCAAGGATTGGAGACAAAATCCAAACAAGCACAAGCACGAATCTTTCGGTAAGTATTCGGTTGATTCTTTGGCTTCTCCTTATTGTTATGCGGGTATAATGATGTGTAGGCTATGGGGATTGCACGACTCTGCTAGTTTTACCATAGAAATGGTTCCTCTTATGGAGGCAGCAGTAAACAGTATAATTATGGATTGGGCTACTATTCTTTCGGATAAACTAGCAGTAGTTGTTCGTGATTTTAGAAATAAGACTGTGGTCACTGAAAGGAAAATCCCCCCATTTTACTATAGTGCATATATCTTAGAAACATTATGTTTCAATTCCGAATTTCCTGTTCTCGGTTGGAGGTGGACTGCACAGGACCCCTCGCCCATTCATATATATCACCAAAAATTGTGGAAGTCTTCCTACAAAAACCATCTGTATCAAATCTGCAATGGCTTTATGGTGCCCATTTACTATTCCATTTTTGATAAACCCGTTCCCAAGATTTCCTATCAAGCTTCCTTTGATTTACCAGCAGTGGCTAGTTGGTTTGGAGAAGAGAAATTTACCTATATCAGAGTTTACGACAGCCAAGCCAACCCACATGTTCTCCCTTTATATGTTCCAGATAAGCTGCTAGCAAGAGAAATCGCATATCAGATTATGGCTGAGAGTACTACACAGACTCTCAAAAGAGAAAAGAAAAGAGGCTGGCCCTCTTTTCCCTTGAGGTGTGGTGTCTTTACACTGCATGATCTCAAACATGCAAAAAAGGAAGCCATAAAGATTCAATCTTTAGCTCTGGCCACAATCCCAAACAGGGCATTTGATCCAAAGCTAGTTGCCTATGGCGCATTAGAACAAGCCAAATTGACAAAGTTTGAGCATCAGGAAGATATGTTTGATGACCTGTTCACTTCAACTGAAACCATAGGTCAGGCTAAAGAACTCGCTAGGATGAAATATAATGATGAAGGGTTGACTGAGTTCAATAAACTTAGAGAACAGAGGTTGCAAACTCTGCCTCTAGATTTATTAGCAACGACCCCAACGACATCGTCAAGCGAGCCTGGTCAGCAACAGGTAAAGAACCTCCTGCTATAACAAAAGATCATAATAAGGAGCAGGAGGAAAGGTAGAGGAAAGAACAAGAGGGAAAGCAGAGGAAGGAGCAGGAAGAACAACTAAAGAAAGAGAATGAGGATAAGCAACAGAGGGAACAAGAGGAGCATAAGAAGAAAGAACAGGAACAAGTACAGAAGGAGTCTCAAACTAAGAAAGGGCAACAGACCACCACTGATGCCAATGTAGACACTACCACAGACCCTAAATTGCTCCGGGAATGGCAGCAGTTTGATTCTATCATCAGTGGAATAAAAGGGTCAAAAGATATAGACACTTCTAAGACTAACGATCTGCAAGACGTTACTTCACCTCAGGTTCTAAGTGGAACCAGCGGCCCACCTAAGTCTAAGGATGTTGAGATAATTCCAAAATATCCCACCGATCAAATCATTCTGCAGGTAGAAGATATTCCTCCATTAGATGTTTTCTACAGCCCGAGGCATAGAGTAGTTGTAAAGCGATCAAGGAAAAGACGAAGGATTGATCAACCTTCTATCTTTCCAGAGCAAACAGTCACGGGTATGTAGTATGGAAGAAGAAATTGGACCCCTCCGATGATCAAACAAAGTTGTCACAGTATGCTGGAGCCTATTCGGCAGCAACAATCGACAAAGCATCGAAGGTGAGCCTTCTATTGAAGAATAAGGACCAAGAAATCTCTACATTACAGTCGGAATTGGCCGAGACAAAGCAGCAGGCAGCGCAAGTAGAGGAGCAGTTGCTGGCACAACAACAAATGAATAATCAATTAACCCAGCAATTGCAAGCGGAAAAGCAAAGGATCGACCAAAATGCGATCCAGAAACAGAAAGAATTGACTGAGGCATTGGCACAGTTGAGAGCAGCGAATGAACAAATGGTGAAAACCAAAGATGAGCAAATCGCTCAAATGTCATCGCAGCTAGAAAAGATAAAAGGGGCTTCGCAAGTGGTAGAGTTCAGAAAAGAAGCATCATTGATAAACAATGCGCTAATATCTCAGGTTAAACTCTTGTGTCGACAGATCGCTCAAGCTGAGCCACTGTGCGAGTTAACTGTATCTATAAATGAGCAGGTAGAAAAAGCCAGAGATGAATTAAATCAAGCCAATGAGGCCATTACTCCACACCTTGAATGGCAAGATTCTGATCAGGGAAAAGCAGCAAATTTGCCCAGGATACTTGAAACATATAAAGATATACTTTTCATAGAATGGCACACTCAGGTGATGAAAGCAGAGAGAGCGGCTTCAAGATGTAGATCAACTTCTAGCAATCTAGTTGATTTAGTCAACAACACTCTCTACTTGGAAAATATGATTTCCTAATGTACACCAGGAAAGATTACAACAACAAATAAATTGGAGCAATCATGTTATCCTGAGTTAGAAGAAAAGGGAAGATTAATCGCCGGGATTAATAGTTTAAACTTGGAAGCATATTGGCTCTTCCTAATTAAGCCGCATACACAAAGAGCCACCCTAAAAATGTTTAACAGATGCAATCGGGTGTATGATTCCCGATATTCAAGATGCCACTTATGCTGCCCAGCTCAGTTCGCGCCTCAACAAACCTCCGAAAGTTGAGCCAATGCTTGCAATAAATCAGCTGAGATTCATAGGAAAGCAACCGACTTGATGAATCACCCTCCAGCTCACCAGATCGCTAGGAAAAATAGGATCTAAAGTTATTGATATCAGTTTAGTAGCATTTCTGTTTAGTAGATATTTAAATTAGTATTGTATTTATAGACCCTTTCATGTTTTTAGAAAGGGTCGTAAAATTTTGTAAGAGACTTAACAGACTGAAGTTTGCACACTGTGCTTCAACCAATATTCTTTTATGAAACTCGACCAGTTGTTCTTACTTTAATGAGGAAGTTTCTTTATGCAATTGTGCACTATTGTCGTTGATTGAATAATGTTTTTTGCGTTAAAGGAAGAACTGCACATAGCGATTGATATTTGGGAGTGTCACACAGCTCATATGGTATTTTTATCTATGTCTGAACTCATTCCGTTTATATGAATTGTAATGTAATTGTTATTGCTATCGTTGATTATATGCATGCGCTATAACAACATATCTTATTCATTCCACTATTGGATGTTTAGTGATGTGCCTTTGCTTTTAATCATGTGTATGATAATGATATAAATGTTTAAAGTGTGGTAATTTTGCTTCAATCTCTCTACTTAACTATTTAAGCACAACAATCTTAAATGAATTAATATCTATGTTGTAAAGATACAGTCATCTATATGCTTGTCTTTTAGACATAGAACATCAAACGCTACGCTTTAGAGCTCAATAGATTCCCGGGATAGTTTCATTTATTTATATTTCTGTCAATAGTTTTAGCCTTTCGCCCACCACTAGTGTTATGTATAAATTATTCACCCATCCCATTTATCTATTTCTGGGAAACTGGTCCCATTATCCCCAGTCGGAGCCACTACCCCAAATGGAAAAGGAGCTGCACTAAGGTCCGGACCGGCTGGTTTCCCCAATGTTGTTGCAGAGATTTTCGAGGCATCAACAGAATGACAAAGAGATCAAGTGATCAAGATATTGCTAATGTCCAGAGTGTGCTGACAACAGAAGAATGAGTTCCAGAGATAGTTAAGAGAGTTCTAAGGGAGTTGGTGCAAGCTAGAGCTGAAGATAGCTTAGAGTGTTGATTGAAGGAATCTAGTCCAGAGAAGCCTAGATCTATCTGCAAAGTATGGACAACCAGTGGGATAATATGGTATTCCAAACCCATAGGTTCAGTTGTAAACCAATGGAGTTAAGTGTGGAGCTTGTAAAAGAATTCATCCATAATCCTAGAGAGCCTAGTCAAGTTGACTAGAGCTCAAGGAGACGTAGCCCAAGATATTTGGATGAAGTCCATATTATATTGTTGTCTTATGTCTTTGTTCATTTGCTGCATTATTTACTATTACATGCATTTAAATATCAGCATAAGCAACAAATATTAAGTAGATTGTTTATAGTATAAACACAAGCATACACCTATTTCAAGTTCTTTTAATTCCACAAATTGACAAGCATAAGATAGATCTTGGGAATATATAAGCTTTCGAGTGGGAGAGGTTCTTGTAAGCTAACAAGAAGCCTTTAGTACCCCATTTCAAATCAGGTTGTATCAGAGGCAGGTTATATCAAAGTTGGTTATATCAAAGCCAAAGGTTGACTAAATCCAACTTCAAAGAAGGTGATATTAGATTTGGTTATATCAGAGCAAGTTATCAGAGCAGAGGTGAAGGGAAAGCTATTGATAAGCTAAGTCTAGGAGAGGACAAGAAGGAAGAAGGGCTAAAGGCATTCTTCTTATCCCAAAGGACATCAAAGCAATCCTTGAAGCAGAAGAGGTTTGTTTCAAAAGGTTTCCTAAATAAGCTCTTTGTTAATCTTGTTTGAAGTTCTTTTGTTCATTTTGATAATGACTACTTCTACAAGTGAGTCCTCAAATTCTTCTTTCTTCACAAGATTATTTGATGAAGACATGAATCAAGACTTGTTCATCATGATGGATATGGTGAGGGAAATGTATGAAGATGGAAGGAAGAGAACCATACTTAGAGAGCAGTTGAATTCCATGAAGGAAGAGAAGTAGTTTCTTTCTAACAAATTGCAGGAAATGTAGAGGCAACTTCATATTGCAAATATGAACCTGAAAAGGATGCATGACTTGGAGACATAGCTCTTTGTTTCCAAAGAAGCCTTGGTCAAGTATCAGCTTGAAGAAGAGATAAATAATTCCTGTTTGTCTTCAATTTCCTCTAAGAATTATTATGTTGGTTGTTTTGAAAAACATACCAGAGGCATAGGTTCCAAGTTGATGTCCAAGATGGGCTATGAAGGAAAAGGCTTGGGAAAACATGCACAAGGTATTATTGAGCCAATAATGGTTTAGGAAGGGCCTAAGTATTTGGGTCTTGGCTATGGATAGTCTTATGGAGAAAGTTCCAAAGCTGCCATGAAGGCCATTGAAATAGTTCCAAGGAGTTTCATTGCATGTCTTCTACCTCAAGAGTGTGAAGATTCTATTCTTGGGGAATGCAATAGTGTGAAGCATACTCTGCAGAAAGAAGGTGTATATCAACATACACTTAAACTAGGGAGTTGTGGAAACTCTAAAACCATTGAAGAGGTTGATGGTGTTCCAAAGGGAGCTACTTCTTCATTCTGTTCACCTCCTCATGATGGTAAAAGTGGTGAAAGAGAAAGGTATATATTTGGTTCTAATCATATTCCTTTTGATTATGTTCAGCATGGTGAATTTACATATAAGTATGGGAAAATAATTGCGTGTTCCTTTTGTGGTTTGGTCAACCATAACGTTTCTAGATGTTGGAAGGGAATGGCCACATACAAGAAACTTTTGAAAGAAAGAAGCAAAGAGCCAAAGGTCCACTAGACAAGGCAAATCAGGCTATCAAGAGGATGCACATGTGTTGCACTTACTACCATAAGCAAGGACACACTGTTGAAAAGTGTTGGACTCTAAATCCAACAATTCTTTCATGAAAATTGAAGAAGGTGGAAAGAGAGAATGGAAGGAATGGAAGGGAACTTTCCATAAATGATGTGTTTCAGGATGATTCACATGTTGTTGTTGATGTTCAGATGAAGGAAGGACCTTTGAAATAGATTGGTAAGAAATGGTTAGAATTCTTATCCAATTAAGGTTGGATGTCTTTTGAATATGCATTATATCATGTCACATCTATTTTCATTTCTTTGTTAATGAGATACACGTTGCAGGTTTTTACTGAGAAAGTGAATGGAAAAAGTTAAGTAGGAGACTCACTTTACTACTGCAACATTATATCCATTTCAGCTTGAAAAGTATAGTGTACTTAAGCGAAAGTTGAAAGATGAAATGCATGCATAAGCTTGGTATGCATGAACACAGGGATGTTGATGATTTCCTTGTATTTAAACATGTATGTGTGATTAACATGAAGGGTTCATTACTTTGTTGTAAACATGCATGTAATGTCAATGTTGACTTGGAAAAAGTTGATTTGGTCTCCAAGATGGAGATAATGATGAAGTCCTTCATCTTTGGAAAAGCATGTAGAAAAATATGTAAAGACACGCTTGAATTGAAGGGTCAATTGTTTTAAAGGCATGTTTTGTTGGCTTGTTATCTAGTCAATAATTTGTATGCACATGTAAAGACATGGAGGTGTTCACAAGATGTGAAATTTATTTCTTTTGTTGAAGCAATAGTTTAGGCCATCCATTTGTTGTTTGTAATCCTTCTTTTGTTAAGAATTGTTGTTGACAATATTCGAACAGGTAAAAATGAACATTTTGTGAACCAAATGTAACTTCACATTGGTTTGAGCCATTTTGGATCAATGATCAAGGCATAGAAGTTCAAACTACGTTCTGTGACCTTCTAAGTAGGAGTTCTGCATGAAGTCAAGGAGGAAAATAGTTCTTCCCAGAAGGACAAGCACATCTATGAAGGAAAGTGGTCAAAGGCTTTGGTTCAGAGGTAGTAGCCATGCAAGAAAGTGTATGAAGACTGAAAAAAGAGGTTGTTGTACTCTCGTCGACTGTTCAGATCAGGATATCATACTTTTAGAAACCAAAAGATTTTTAGTCGAGAGGCGTGATCCAAAATGGATCTTGGATAAACCTATAATTCTAAAAGACTTCATATGAGAGGTAAAAGGTGCTAAAGGGCAGAAATCCTTTATAAATCTGAGGAGAATGAAAGTCAAGAGATGCTCTTGGAAATAGTCCCATTGCATATATCTCTTCAATATGAATCTAATGCAATTTGAAAGGGCCAAAATGGACTTCGGATGAAGAAGTTATTGTAATAAGATGTTTGCCCATTGCCCTTTGAAAAGGAGGCAAATTCTTATAAAAATGGGCTTAAGGCCATATATGGAAAAATCACATCAGAAGGGTTAAAAGGAGGACTTAGACCAGAGGTGGAAGGACTCCCCCAATAGCGATCTCCGACATATCGCATCAAAGGTAGGCCTTAATACGATATCAGGACCCAGGTGGAGCCAATTGCAATATGCGATGATTGGATCGATGGATCAACATTGATATGTTCCATGGTATATGGAAGGAACCCCAGGGTCCATTGAGACGAGACAACGATATTGCGATATGCCTATATAGTGATGGGGTCGATAGTGATACGCCGATATCAGTGATACCTAATTTAAAGGGCCAATGCACATTGAGATATGTGACTTGAGATATGCCGATAAAAGGTGTACCTGATAGAGTTTATAAGTGAAATTTCATAACTTTTGAAATTTGGATTTACGGGATTTCTATATATTTCCTCTGTATTGGGTTTTTTGGCCATACACGTATGCAATTGCGATTTGTGATATAATGGTGGACCCGATGGGTTTATAGATGAAATTGCATATATTTGAAGTCTAATTGAATGTTCCATGATGCGTTTTCCTATGTATTTCCATTATTTGGCTACTTTAGCCACAAGAAGGAAAAACGATCAAGTGGCCATGTCCACCAGTTCCTTTCCATTTGTAAACGGATTCTTGTAAACAAACAGTCGGGTTCTTCAATGATGGAGGACTATAATCAATGTGTTACAAAAACACAGAGAGCACAATTGACCAAGGGTTGCTTGGAGGTCGAGTGAGACACGAAAGGGATAGAGAGCCCAAGAACTTAAGCGTCGAGAGCCAGAAAGCATGGGAGGTTCAGAGCCAAAGGGCCGAGTAGAGGTAGAGCCGCCAAAGTAGAGTCTGATAGATAGAGCTAGATAGCTAAGAGAGCCAGAGCGAGATGACCCATAGAGTTGAGAGTCAGAGCCAATTTTCTAGAGATCCAGAGCCGCAAAGCCATAGAGCTCAAACAAACTTCTAAGAGCCATGGGCTACAATGAAGTTCAGAACAACAAAGAGATCAAATCATCAAGCTATTGTTGATGTCTAGACTGTGTTGAAGACAAAAGAAGGAGTTCCAGAGACAATTAAGAAAATTGTGATGGATTTGGTGCAAGCTAGAGCTCAAGATAGCTCAGAGCGCTGACTGAAGGAATCTATTCCAAAGAAGCCTAGATCCATTTGCAGAGTATGGACAACCAATGGGATATGATGTTATTCTAAACCCATAGGTTTAGTTGTAAACCAATTGAGTTGAGCGTGGAGCTTGTAAAAGAAGTCAGCCATAATCCCAAAGAGCCTAGTCGAGTTGGCTAGAGCTCAAGGAGACGTAACCCAAGATATTAGGGTGAAGTCCATATTATATTGTTGTCTTATGTGTTTGTTCATTTGCTGCATTATTTACTGTTACATGTATTTATATATCAGCATAAGCAACAGAACTTAAGCGAGTAAATAGTTTAAAGTACAAACACAAGCATACACCTATTTCAAGTTCTTTTAATTTCACAAATTGACAAGCATAAGATAGATCTTGGGAATATATAAGCTTTGGAGTGGGAGAGGTTCTTGTAAGATGAAAAGAAGCCTTTAGTGCCCCATTTTAGATCAGGTGAAGAGTTTAATCATGAGTTTAAAAATTTAGTGTGGAGTGTGAGTCATAAAGTTCCTTCAGTTATTGTAAGCCTTTGAAAGAATTTGAAAATGGCGAAATATGTCGACTCACCTCTTCATTTACTGATGTTGCAATCAATGCATAGGCCTTGCTGTTATTATTTTCCCAAATGACGAATTTCTTCTCTAAGGTAGGTGTTCTGCCTCTTTATCTCTATCTCCAACACACATCCTTTCTATAACTCATAAAAAATGAGAATGTGTTTGATTTTCTGAGACCATTCAGGATAATTCTCCTTCCCATTGAGAACCACTCCCACAATAGATATTATTGAATGCATTATAAAATCTGTGTATTGTGGAAAAGAATACTTCTGGTACAAAATTTTACTCCTAAAAAAAAAACGATTATGATATATGAAGGAAGAGGTATTATTGGAGAAGGTGGTAATGAAGGAAGGACAACGTTCAATGTATATAACCAGACATCATTAATGTATATAAACTGTAGCAACCTTCTTTGGAGTTGGCTTATTAGCTAGGGCAACTGGTTTAGCCAGCTTGGATAGCTTGGCAACAACGGTCTTGCTTGCAGCAGGAGCCTTTGCAACCTTCTTAGTTGTCTTAGGCTTCGATACATGTTAGGCCTTTCTTGCCTTCTTTGTCGCAGGAGCCTTAACTACAGCCTTTGCTTTTGCGGGAGCCTTAGTAAAATTGATGGAAGGAGCAGCGATACCATGGAGAAACGTAGGAGTAGAGCGATATATGTAAGGGAGAGGACCGAGATCTATGGAAGCATTATATATTATGACAGAAGAGTATGTGGACCATTCAACATCGGCATGGTATATGGACTGACCTTCAAACAATAAATATGTCTCATTCAACCAGGAGTATACCAATAGTCTAATACGAAAAATGAATTAGAATTCGATGTATCTTTAAAACCACGACAATAGTATTTTGATTTGGGAGGATGGGATATGATGGGAGTGAAAAATCGAGAGTGATGAGCGCATATGTGCACATGGGAGTTGACGATGGTGGAGAGAATAGAGGAAAGTTGTGGAGTGACTATTCAAAAATTGGCTATGGTAATAACATAGTCCATTTGGGCCTCAATTTGCTTTGTCATAATACATAGCATTTACCACTAACGCAAATAAGAGAATATGAAAAACTGCATAAATGGAATAATGCAGGATAGAGAATATGTAAGAATGCATAAATGGGGAAGACTATAGAAATGAGAGACTGCAACAATGCAGAGAGGGAAGACAAAAATGGCACTAGCTCTCATACCATGTCACAGCAGGAAGTAACTCCTCAAAATGTAATTGATTTATTCATTCAGGTTGTTCATTATTATATACAAGAGGGAGTGACTATTCAATTCATCTCGTGATGACTGTCCATTTCTTCTATTATTTATTTACACTAATTATAGTTGTTCACCGAATCACTATGATTAGGTGTCAACACTCATGAAGAACAGTTAGAAATATATCATATTATTGTTGTAATGTGTGTTTTGATTGTTTTCCATGTAAGCATTAAGCGAGGTTGTTGGAAGTAATGTTTCCATGTCATGTGCAATTAAAATTCTAAGTCTCTAGGCATTAGTCTAGAAGAACACGATTCCTATGTGATGAGTTGGAGTCATGATCTAGATGTGTCGAGGTCAGTGTGTTATGTCCTATATATACGTAATTGTTGTGATGAATAAAACATAGTGTCTAATTTGTGTTGTGTTGAAAAATATATCTCTCCTCTCTTCAGATTTCTAATATTTTAGTGTCTACTTTCATACCTTGGAGGCTATTAGAACTTAGACATTAAATCTGTCATGAATCATCTTCCTTATTTCATGGAGATCTACTCTCTTAAACATATTTTTAATGGATATTTGTACATGTATCTTTATTATTTTATGTTTTGTTAAATAATTAATAAAAAATAATTGCTTATTCGTGGAATAAGATTAGATTTTTAAAACTTCTCCTTGAATATGTTTTTTTTGGAAAATTGTTATTATTATTATTATCTAATTTTAAGGTCAAGACAAATCCACATACCTACGAAGGAATTCATATTCTACGCCCCTCTTCTCATAGGAGAAAACACATTCTCTTAACCATTAGGTCGACTCAAGCTAAAGCATACAAATTGTTTCTTTGTCAAGTGCAATTAATGAGGGTGATTTTTTGTGATTCTTTTTCTTTGTCAATTGGAATTATTGTCAGTGATTATAAGGAAGAAATGAAATCCTTCCCACCCATATTCAATTCCAATAATATATAACCATTTCTTTACTAAATTGAAAGTATTTCCCTTATTATTAAATAAAATAAAATAACGTCTCCTTTTTCTAACACCTCATTTCTTGTATAGGAAGTAACCACAATCTAGGTTTAAAATTTAAATGGAAAATCATGTATCTGTTAAAAATTACTTCATAGATTCATAAGCATACACATTCGAAAAGAAGACAAGGTTGAGCGATTAGGTCACAGCGATTAGGGTTCAGAGCTCCTCTATCACGGCGCAGTCTGTGATTCTCTGGATCGACTCACGCGCTGAACCAAGGGCCCTGTCTTGCATCAGAGCGGCAGGATGCTAAGGAAATCAAATGGACTCCTCTCAGGGGGGGCGTCAGAGCCCTACCCAGGCGCAAATTACACGCTACACGGTCTTGAACAAGATCTTGTGTTTTGGTTCCATTGATAATGGAATCATGAACCGAGAGAATAGGCATCAGCACCGGAGCAAAAGGACAGAAGGGTGGACAGATAATGCCAGTGCCGCACAAGACAATGGGGAGAAACTGGGGGAAACCCCAAAAGTTTCATCGGCAACATGCAGGCCCATAGCCAAAGAACGACCCAGAATAGAGCTGCTAGGACACAAGATTGACAAGAGAATAGAATACATGAGGGATCACGCCCTTATTGGGAAGTTCATAAGGTTCTGGCCGACAGAAAGGGCCTTATATGGCTGGATTGCAGCGAAGTGGAAACCTAAAGGATATTTTACCCTGCAGCTAGGGCCGAAAGGTTTTTTCACTGCGATCTTCTTCTTCCTGGAGGACAAATACAGAATCCTGGGAGAGGGACCCTATGTTTTCAACTCAGCGGGTCTGTATCTGAGGGATTGGATACCAAGATTCAACCCGGACAAGGAAGATCTCACATGGGTGCCAGTCTGGATCAGACTGTACTCGCTTCCAGATGAGTATTGGGACGAGGATATTCTCAAAGATATAGGAAATGGAATAGGGGAATACATCAGGGCTGCAGAAGAAACAAAAAAGCGCATACACATTTCTTATGCTCGCATATGCGTCTTCATACGAATGAATGAAGCTTTTCCAGAATCGGTAAGTCTCTTTCACCGGGATGAAGAGTGGATTCAACCTCTGGACTATGAGCACGTCCCCTTTCGGTGTAGAAAATGCCATGCTCTAGTACATCATTTCCGGGATTGTCTGCTAAACGCCAAAATCGCTACCCTTGAACCCTCAGAAGCCCCAACCCAGGATGGCTTCACAAAAGCCCCTAGCCGAAGGCGTGGGCACAAGAAGTACAACAATAGTAACAAGCCACAGCAAAATAATAACCAAGGCCCGGCCACAAAGAACAGTTTTGAAATCCTAACGCGAACCTCTGAGGACCAACCCTCGCTCTATGAAGCCACCTCTGTTCCTCCTTCCTCGTCCTCCCACCTTCCTCCCTCAGCCTCCTCATCCAAACCACCCCCCCCCATTAGCAACCCGGTTTTCCATTCGGAAGGACCCACAAAGATGGAAGGGAAAGGCAAGGATATGGAAATCGATGGAAAGAAAGACCCCCCTCAAAACACAGAGATCAATATGGATGGAAGCAATCAAGTGCAACTAATGGAAGAAGAACCAGAGAGCATAGATCTAAATGGATTAGACATCATAGAGCTAGAACTGGCATGCAATAAGAAGGCATACGATAGCAAACCAGAGGCTCAACTCAACAAGATGGAAGTGGTTATCTCCAGGGCCTTCCACCAACATCAACTAGGTATATAGCCTGGTAGCCATTGGGACGGAAATCCACTCCCAAAAGACTCCAAGAAGAGAGAAAGAAAAACGGATCTCCAGCGAACGATCGAGATCAGGAAAATCCTGGTAGACTCGGGCAGGTATGCTAAATTGACGAAGTACTATAAACCCTCCATCAATAGTTAAACTATGAAGCTGGTATCATGGAATGTTAGAGGGCTCAATAGCCTCGGCAAATTCAGAATGTTAAAAAACATGATTAAAATGGAAAAACCACAAATGTGCTTTCTGCAAGAAACCAAATGCAACAGCTCAACATTAGACAACATTCTCTCCAAGGCGTGGCCAGGATGTCGATCGGTAGCGGTGGATGCCTCTGGAGCCTCGAGAGGGCTGGCTATAGCCTAGAATACACAGGCGATAGCTCTTTCAGATTTGCATGCCTCCCATCATCTCATCCAGGCTGCTTTTCACATCCTAGGTACGAACATCCATGGAAATCTCTCAAATGTTTACTTCCCGCAGGAAATAGGAAGTAAAATTGCTCTTCTTGATACTATAGAGGCCTTGAACAACAACAGAAGGCACCCGCTCTGGATAATAGGCGGGGATTTTAATCTGATCACCAAGCTAGAGGAGAAGATTGGAGGTAGAAACAGAATGGACCATGAAAATTCCCACTTCAAGGACTTCATTCAGAACACCTCTCTCATAGATTTTCCTTTTGGCAATGGAACTTTCACTTGGAGCAATCGCAGAGCAGGCAAGCATCAAATTGCCTCCAAATTGGATCGCTTCCTCATATCAGATAACGCGGTTCACCTTGGAGGAGACTTTTCAGCAGCTATCCTTCCTCACACAGGATCGGATCACTGGCCAATTGCCCTCCAATGGTAAAGACCAGGAAATACTACCAGAAGACCTTTCCGCTTCGAAGAGTTCTGGCTCACGCATCCCTCGTTCAAATACCTTGTCAAAACTATTTGGACATCCTTCACCCCGCCTGAAGGATCTAAGATGTTTCAGTTCCAACAAAAGCTCAGGTTTTTAAAAGGTCATCTAAAATGGTGGAACAGGGAGACCTTTGGTAACATATTTACAGTGCAACAAGAACTAAACAAATAACTGTTGGAACTCCAACAAAAGATAATAACAGAGGGGCACACTGAAGAAACGTTGGAACAGGAACGAAGCATCCACAACAAACTGGAGGAAAGGCGG